>NDGN011122529.1:0-11847 GCA_002564285.1 Tympanoctomys barrerae | reverse complement strand
GAACTCAGACCCTTGTGCTTGCCAGGGAAGCACTTATTCCACTGAGCCATCTCCCCAGTCCCCTCATAATACACTCTTCATGCCTTTCTCCTCCCCTCCTTCAGTCCCCTCACTTCTTTGCTTCCTTCCCATTTATGTAAGATTATCTTATTTCCTATAATATTTTATTTTGTCTTTTATTTATCTCCTAGGTTTATGACGTAAGAAAAACTACAATATTTAAGCTTGTGTGAATGTGTTTACATAACATATGGCCTCAAGATGTATCCATCTCCCTACAAGTGGCTCGAGTTTATCCTTCTTTGTGGCATATTCCATTGTGTATAAATGCTACATTTTCTTTATCCACTCATGTGTCAGTGGACATACAGGCCACTTCCAGAATTTAGCTATTATGAGTTATGGCGTTTTAAAGATGAGTATGTATGTGTCATTGTAATATGATATTTTTAACATTGTTATCACTGTTTGATGTTTTAGAAAGAGTAGAATTTCTACTTTTTAGCTTTAGAGAAATTTCTATAGCAGTTGTACTAATACAAATTCCCACCAATAGTGGAGAATTCCTTTTCCTCCCACAGCCTCTCCAGCACTTGTTATTGTTTGATTTCTTGGTGATAATCATTCCTTTAGGATTAAGATGGAACTTCAGTGTTGTTTAAATTTGCATTTCTCTAGAAGATGAATATTCATGGTTAGAATCATACTCTCTTTAATGCAAGATACATAAATCTTCTTTGGAAGTAGTATAAGTAAAAAATAAAATAAATGAATTTGTATTTAGGTGTTTAACATATTTTTATGCAATTGTTGGTCACTTGTCCTTAAAATCTAATCAGAAATGGTCTCCCTGCTCTTGTGTGCATAATTTGGACAACCACTTCAATCTTTTTAAAAATAAACAATAGTTTAAAGTTAAATGTTACTTCCCAAGATTTTAAACTTTTACAAATAACCAAATTCCACCTCCAGCTTTAAGAGCTATTTGCAGAAAAACAAGCAAATACCACTTATGAGGCAGCAATATACCTGAAAAGATCAGATCATAGCTTTAAAGCAAGGATAGGTTTTTGCAAGAGTGTAGAGTGGGTAAAAATAGGAGGTAAGTGTGACAGGTTTTATCTCCCAACTCCACAGATTATATTCCAGGGGATATCTACATAAGTAACTTATTTTTTAAAAATTTGTTAATTTTCAACTTTTGAGAGAAGACCTTTCTAAGTTGTCCAGGGTGGTCTCCAATTTACAATCCTTCTGCCTCATCTGCTGGATTTAGAGGTATAGGCCATCAATGACACCAGGCTACATGAGCAGCTGTGAAGGTATTAGGTTCTCCAAAAATTCATTTTTACATCAATGGGGTAGAACTTCACAGTTTTAACACATAATTCTTACTCAAAATTACTTAAATAGGTTCTTTTTGACAGTACCTAAAATAGAGCTGTGTGCTATCAAAACAAAACTATATTAAACTTGTCTACTTTATGATGTCTACCATTTAAAGAACATCCTCCTATTGCAGTGAAAGCTCCTGTATAGCCACTGTTTTATAAAGTATTAGAATGAGGGTTCCAGTTCCAACAGTTTTTTCCCCCATAATTTTATTGATAAACAAATAGCAATGAGACCAACAGTGTGGTTTTTTTTTGTTTTTGTTTTTGTTTTTTTGTTTTTTGTTTTAGGGACGGTTCTACAGGGTGTTCAGGGTCTCACTACTAGATCAAATCATAGTGATCTGCCTGCTTATAGCCTCCCAAGAGCTGGGCTTACAGTCGCATACCATCACTCCCAGTCTCAATTGCCATCTCAGCATGCCTTGGGGGGTGGGGCCAGCATGGCAGGCCTGAGCATCATACCCCAGGCCCCTGCGCCTGCTTGCAGGTACTTTAATCCGCGAGCTATTTGGCTGGCCCTTTTGGTCTTTTTCGAGACAGGTGACACTACACAGTTCAGGCTGGCCTTGAGCTCACTTTTTAGCACAGGCTGTTCTCGCACTCTCAATGATCCTCCTGCCTCAGTCTCGGGAGTGCTGGGATTACAGGCCTGCACCACCATGCCTGACTCCAATAGCTTTTACTTAGGGATTTCATCCCAGTAAGGGTTATATGAGTGTTAGTCTAAACTTTTTGATAAACTCCAATAATTAGTCTGTTTTCTTTTTAAAGGCCAAAGGTTAACTTTCAATGAAGGCTTTTTCTTCATACCAAAAAACCCAACCAAAAACTCCCAAAGCCCCCTCCAACCCCTCCCACCCCACAAATCTCTTCTCTTCCTGCCAAAGAAAACAATAATTTCATAAGGTCCTCTGTGTTCCACCACTGAAGAAAATTTGAAGCTCATTAAAAGGTATTTCGAAAGATTTTTAATGGTGGTTACAAAGGAAAAATAGAAAACAAAATGGTTATATTTGTTGCTGTTCTCTTTTCTTTTAACTAACAGAGTACAGGCAAAGGCAGAGTTAAACACAAATGTTAAGAACAGATCTTGTTACTTTAAGGAATACATTAATATTAATTTATATATTTTTTGAACAAAAATAGAATTGGCATTTCTGGCACAGAAACATGTGGGATATGGAGGTAAAAAGAGAAAAAAATTCTGGAAGGGGAGACAGGAAGGTAAATAACCAGTTGAAGTTGTTGTCAGACAATTCCCAATGCTAGACCAGTAAGATGAAAAATATTGAAAATGTCTTAGAACTTTCAAAAACAATGGAAGGGAACAGGGAAATAAGCCAAGATAGGAATACAGTATAAGGCCAGTGAGTGGAAGAGAATGGGTGAAAGGAAAAATATGATGGAAATTCAATATTAACTCAAATATAATTTCAAGAATATCTGATATCCATCAAACAGAAAATATCCAATACATTCCAAACTTCCAGATAGTATATAAACCACCATAGTAATCTTTGTATACTAAATGAGATTTGTATCATCGTAATGCAAATATTACTCAAATTGTATAACTTGTCATTAAATTAAGACGAGAACAATTTTTTTACTTTCCTTTATTTTAGTAGTTACTGCAATACCACAAAATATAAGAAATGTTTATTGATAAAATGCAGCATACAATGTACATACCACCAAAAACTCCTTTTTATCCACCATCTCATTGCCATCAGTGTCAAACATGTTGAAAGCTATTCTAAAACCAGCATGTGGCTCTGTCATAAAAAAAATGTATTCACGAAACAGAAAGAAGTTATTTTAAACCTATATTGGTTGTAAACAGTTACTCTATACAGAAATACTTTTTCAATAAGAAATTCAAAGCAGCATGTTACTATTAAATATATATATAAGCTATATAGAAGTATACATATTTCTGTTTTATATATTAGCAGACCTATTAACAGAATTAATAATATACTTTATTTTATTTTTGTCTTACTTAATGGAGCTGGGATTGAACCCAGGTCTGTCACATGCTAGGCAAGCTTTCTAATCCTGAGCTACACCTCCAGTTAAGCAATACATTTTAAAAGGCCTTGAGTGATCCCACATAGCACTGATAGGAAAAAAACTGATTGTTCTTCTAAGATTATCAAAAGCCTATCAATTTCTTAAAAAGGAAAATATCAGCTTATCCCATTTGAATTTTATTTATTTTTAATTTATGTATTTGGTACCAAGTCTCACTATGCAGCTGGGACTCTTAGTGATCCTCCTGTTTTTGGCCTCCCCAGCACCGGGCTTACAGGTGTGCACCACCACGCCCAGACTTGGATCTCTGCTCAGCTGAGCCCAGGCGTGGGGCCAGCGGGGCACATGAATTATTTTCAATGTGATTATCTACAGTGCCAGAAAAAAAAAATGACACAGTGAACCAGCCCCCATTCTTCAGACAGTTATAACTGAAATGACCTGTAGACATAAACAGAAAGTCTAAGAAATTACAGGCTTGTGTTTAAACTTTTAGAGACTTCAAAAACAGATATATCAAAAAAAAATGAAAGAAAGAAAAGAAAAAAAGAGGTATGACTGCGTAATTTCCAGCTCCTGCATATGGCATTGGTGGTAGAGTGGTGAGCATAGCTGTTTTCCAACTCCGCAAAAATATGGAACAAATGCTTTTGAAAGAAAAATTTTATATATTTCAAACTGCTTTATTTTTATTAACTTAATATATAAGAAATATCTCTCTTTTTTTAACTTCTAAAGCATAGAGAAGAAAACCTGGTAATGAAGAAAATGTGAACGTGTCCTTCAAAGAAGAACTCACTGTTCAGGCTTTTCTCAAAATATTTAACATTTCCTTTTGGGATGACTAGCAAAAAGTTTTAAAAACAGACCACCCCTACCCCACAGATACACGTGATATTGCCTGTTATGAAATCTTGAACCTAAATAAAGAGAAGCAGATAGCCCTACATTCTTCACTGGGAATAGCTATCTCTGAAACGGAGAGAAGTCAGTCCTTTAAGTTAGCTCATTTCTTCCATGTAATTTAGAAGTCTAATATTACTTTCATTACCATTTACTTGATAAATTAATAAAAATTTACACCATCTTTGATAATCAAGTTTTGCACTTCAAAAGGATCTTGAAAACATATAAAGGACAGCAATCCTTATAAACATTGATTTGAGTGGAAAATGAAGAGTAAAAGATAAAGAGAAAACACACAAAGGTACTGTAGATTATGTAGCCTGCCTCCTTACAGGCCTCTTTTCACATTTTTCTTAGTTGTAATCTAAACAACATGCCATAATTTATCCATTCAATTGCTTTGAAGATTCTACAGATGTGCCCTGAATTCTAAAGGAAGCTTCATGGTATCCAAAGCTTCTATGTATCAAAACACACCTGTTCCCTCTCAACAAGTACCTCTCCTAACCAAGACTATTCACATTTTTCTCTTTCACTTTGAGTATGTATTACTACCAATTTTGTGTTTACTGTTGTTATGGCTATTAAGATTACCTTTCAATACATGCTTGAGACTCCTTGGTACCCACTAGTTTTCATGTTGGTATTTATTATGGAAGGGATTGTATCACCACTATTTCTAGATTGCAGGAACCTCAGTTGGACCTATCAGCTGCACAATATTTGTCTTTAGCACTAATACTTCATTTTCACTTGAAGTCCAGTAAAAAATTACACAAAAATAAAAGAATTTAATTTGAAAAATGTGCTTGCTGTGTAGCACATTTTGAAATACTAACTTTGAACACATTTGTGCCAGGAACACATTCTCTTTACTCCCTCATAAAACTTGCTACTATAGAACTCAATGTAATACCATTTTTTATTAAGAATAGTACAGTGATGAAAATTTCCTAATCATATAAGTAAAATGTATTTTAAAAAATGTCTCTAATGACAGTTTTATTGATATTCTTATATACACTTCCACAAATCTCCACAACTGGAAATTCTAAGAGCAATGTTATATTCTCTCATTCATTTCTTTCCTCAATCATCACTATTTTTTGTACTATATGTAAGTCACTGTCCTCAATAAGATATGGACAAAATATTTATCTTGGCCACTATGGAGTCTATACCCCTGAAAGAGAGACAGACAAAAGAACATGAGCCATGAAAAAAAGGATGAAAAAGAGAGAGATAGGAGGGGGAGCTATTTTAGAAAAGTCAAGTAACAACCCTTTACATTTTCACACCTGAAATGAAACATGAATGATGTTTATTCTCATGAGGATCTCCAGGAAAGCACTGACAGCAGAGAAAGCAGAAACTGGAATTCTGTGAAGTGAGAATTCAAGGAACAGAAAGGCCAGGTAGCTGGAGCAGAGTAAACAGCGCTGCAGAATACAGTTTCCCCCAATAAATGCAAAGAAATATTTCTGAAATCAAAACATTACTAACCCCTACATATATTTCCCGAGAACTGCTGCATGTCAGTAGAAGGAAGTAACAAACTGCCTTTCGGTGTGGATGATGTGATACTGATAGACTCGCCAGTCATGAGACTCAAGATTCATTCTCACATTACTCAGGCACAGAAATCTTTTTCAAATGAATACAGAGAAACACTATTATATGCCCTGACATTTGGGGTGCCGTGTAGGGTAAAAGGAAAAATAAACAGGTATATAATATTAAATTTGTAATTTATAAGCATTTTACTACTATACTACACTGAAAATACTTTTGACTCTTAATAGTTGTATACATTTTTCTGTATCACTTAGACCATATTTTTACAACACAATAAACACATGCCTAAGCAATTTTCAGTAGTGAAATAGCTAAGAAAGGTCTGTATTACAAGATTCAGGTTAAAAAAAACAGCATCTACAAATAGATTTAATGGCATACTTACTTGTTAAAATACATAAAAGAAAAAGATACTCAGTATAAGAAATCACACCTAGAAGAGAAAATAGTACTAATTATGCTATATGAAATATTATTTTATATGTATCAAAGTAAAGACAAACACCATGAATAGTTTATAACTTTAAAGTAGATATTAAATATTGTTCTAAGTGAGAATTAGCAGTATAAAACACTGTAAAAGAAGCAGCAAAATTACTTTCATTGTTCTATATGTTACTGTAGAGCTGTATACAAAATCCTCATTAAGGTGCTCAAATATATTGGGAAGAAATCAAAATCATAATGTGTAGTTATAGCTGTAACTTTTAAACTTGTTACTAGTTTTCTATGTATGAATTTGACATAAAAGGTCAGAAATGGATAATACTAAAAAAGCTTAATTACTTATGAACAGTTGAATGAAATATTTAGATATTCTTGCTTAGAAATTTGATTTTGTATTCATTTAAAGTTTATATTCACCAGTATGCTGGTGAATACAAATTATCATTTATTATTCTGATAGGGAATGCTTCTATTAAATATAATCTTAAATTTTTGTATCAATTGAATGGATTACAGTATACATACCCTGAGTTCCCTATAAATCTGTAATTACAAACTTTAAAAGGAGATTGGTTGAGGTAAATAAAAATATACATCCTGTTACTTGAATTCTTGCCTTTGTACTATAAACCCAAAACTAGAATTAATGGATTTATTGACACATCCAAGGAGATACAGAGATAATTAAAATTAGGAATAAGTCTATAATACTTATCTAGATAGCACATAATTTGATGTTTGGTAAAAAGATATAAAAATCCTTAAATAATCAGATTGTGAACATTAAATCTCTATTTTATCTGATGTTCTTTGAGGTTACCCTATTTGTTATAGAACAAAGAGAAGAGGAGTCACTGTTTGGCAGTTTGTCAGAGAAAATGACGGGAACTAGCAAGGGGCTTTGAAAGCATTCTCTTCTTTTGTTTATACTAGAATATTGTGACCTATAGACAGACAGTTTTGGTTGATCGCCATGAATGTTATGGGAGAAAGACTCTGAAATGGTCGAAGTATATAAGGACACAATACTTGGATTCCATAGGGATCTGTCAAAAAGGAAAAAAAAAACATAAATGCAAAAGGACAAAAGGGAAATAGGACTGGCAAAGGATCTTGTTTTCTCCACAATCCTATGCCACTGACATGCTCTAATTCATCTGATAGAATACACAAGAGTTTCTGGTTGGTATAAGGAATTTTAATAACTGCTATTCGTTTTTTGTATAATAACTCAAGATTTGACAATTAACTTGAGATTTTCCCCATGTGAGGGTGGTTACTTAGAGTAAAAATCTTTATAATGATTATGGTAGGCACTTATCTATAGGACTACATGGTTAAAGAAGTGGCTTAATGCACAGGGGAGGAAACAAAAATGATACTCATGACATAATTTAATAAGAATGGTAAAAGAACAAATACTGAAGACAAATTTTAAATTCTTAATGCCTTCCAATTACAAAAATGAAAAACTACAAAATCTTCAATTTATTTAGGGTTAGTCATCAAAGAAAAATTAAAATGAATTCTAAAATAAAAATGAAGGGCTGGCCAGACAGCTCAGCAGACTAAAGTGCCTGCTTAGGCAGAGCATAACAGCTGGGGTTTGATCCCCAGCAATGCCATGGCAGACCTGCCCCCGGGGAATGCTGAGACAGTGATTGAGATGGGTGTGGTGGCATGCGCCTGTGATCCCAGTGCTTGGGAGGCTGAAAACAGGAGGAGCACTATGAGTCCGATCTACGCAGTGAGACCCTGTATTAAACACATAAAAGTAAATAAATAAAATAAAAATGAAAACTAAATTTAATGATTACTGACCATACAATCTTTAGAAAGAAGCTACAAAAAATGTGAGCTAGGTTTCTTTTGAAAATTCAGTTAAAAAAAATTAAGAGAACTTCTTTAAAAGTCTTACATAGTTTAATTTTTCTATTATGATATATTATAGATATTATAATATAGATATGATATATCATATTAGTATTATGGATAATATGTTATATCTGTAATTAAATCTATATGAAATGTTTCATAAGTATTATACATTTTTAAAAGTGTAGGGGCTGGGGAGATAGCTCAAGCGGCATAAATACCTGTCTGGGAAGTTCAAGATTTGAGTTCGAGCCCCAGTACAAAACAAAACAAAACAAAAAAGAAGGGCAATGGGGCATAACATTTTCTTTCTGAGTAATGTTTTAAGCAAATAACTTTTTTCATTTAAAAATTAATCTTTAACAGTATTAATTAATCTTTAAGGTATGCCTTTAGAGGCATACCTTCAAAATTATGCTGCCACTTAATTTCTTTCAAAGCCAGAAATCTGTGTTTCTATACTTCACCAACCTACAGGAACCTAAAGGTTCTAATGGAATCACTGATTGCCTTGATAATTTGATCAGGATGATACAGATTCAAACCATACAGTGGGGCCACTGGCCAAGTATAGCTATTTAAATTTAAGTTAACCAAAATTAAAAGTTCAGTTCCTGAGACCAGCCACATTTGGCTAATCTCAAGATAGCACAGGAATTGAACATCTTCAACACTGCAGATAGTTCTATTGGACAGTGCTAAAACAATCTCCCCTGAAAAAAAATCATGAACAGGACTTCCAGGATATGCCTTTTTGTTAACTAAAAAGAATTTTTTCTTCCATACTTTAGTTTTTCTCATATTTGGTTCATTCTGTATTTTCTCATGAGGTATACGAAGGGAAAATTTTGAAATTCATCCTACTTACCTGCTTCTTTGGATCACTGAATATCACCCTAAAATCTACATGGCAATCATTAAGACAACTTCCAGGGAAAAATTTCTAAGAATGTTTTAATAAATCTTGGCACACATTTCTCAAACATTTAAAAAGCAAAGTTAGGAAATAACTACGATGAATGATAGTGTTTTAGATTCTATGTGAACCAGCTGGAAGTAACATGAACTTCTTATTCTACTTAGATAAAATATATGAACTGTAACAGTTCCTTTAAAGTATCTGTCTTATAACCATATAAGAATATATATAAGAATAATATATATAAATAATAACCATATATAAATAAGAATATACACCTAGGAAATATTCTATTTTAAGATTAAGGACATTTTATTAGTCATTTTTTCTATAAATAGATAAAAACGTACACCACAAAATAAAACTACAATAAAAGCCATATACTATTCTGAGTACCAACAAATGTATGAATTAACAAATTAGATACAAGGGTACTGGTAATACAGTTAAGTTGAAACAAGTAGATTTTGTAGTGAGTATTGCCTATAAAAGAAACATGTTTAAATTTTGCTGCCAAAAGACACACCTAAGAAGTTTTTGTATTGATTAAATCCAGGAATATCTATAATTCTGTATAAGTAAATGGAAGGAAGAAAAATAGAGATTGAAAGATCTAGTATTTTTGAAAAATACTTTCTATGGCTAACTATAATCTGTATTTCATTATGGTTAAAGGGTATTGTTTTAAACTATAAAAGTCCACATTTTTATAAAAAATGCAAAATGCAGGACTATATAACACAAAAATAAAAACTGCCTTAATCATAATTCTCAAAAATAATATTTTACTACCCAGAATCATTTGTATCTTAAATTTTTCAGCTATTTTTCTATGCATATCACATGTATAATTTCAGAATTATGGGGGGGCACTACCTGCTTGGGCTCCCCCTCCTGTTCCTCTCTTGGAGAGCAGCTTTCTTTCCCCCAATAAATACATTCTGCTCATAAAACATAATAATTTCAGAGTTACTTTGTGTATGGGAAAATATGTATATACGATGGTACAAATAACATAGTGTCAATATTAAAATGCATGTATTAATGTTAATTTACCTCTTTCTTTAAGATTTCGAAATAGCTTTGATGATCCCTTCCAAACTGGTGGTGTTTCTGAGAGCATCTGACTTAATTCCTATGACAGAAGACATAATTCTGATTAATAGGTAAGCCATTCTAAGACAGATTTAAAATTAAATATTCATTTCAAGAAAATCTCCATATTTGAAAGTAATAAAATGTGGCATAATCATATTTTATGCCTACAGTTCACTCAACAAAAAAACCAGCATTTGTCCACAATGCCTATATAAATAAACGATGACAATATTATATTAAATTAGAGCTACCTAAAATTTCAGATAAATTCCATAACCAGAAGTGTATATAGATAGGTCAACCAAATTTCAATAAAGAAGAAGTTCTCCTTTAATTGCTGGAGCCTGTTAAAAAGCTATAATTTTATGAAAGCTGACTTCACATTCTTCTTTGTAGCACTCTTAGATTTAAAGGATTCTGAGGAGAGGACATAAATAAACAAAGGAATAGGAAAGAATGAAGATTGTTTTAATGTCAATTCAAAGATAATGACACTGGATGAAGTAGGTAACAGGGGTATTAAGTTACTGTAACTTGTTTCTTTTTTCTAATTTTAAATAAAATATGCAGTAAAGAATATAGATTTCAGCTGCTGATTATCTTCATATTTTTAAAAAACTCAAATTACTACACCTAGTAGGAAACAATTTTAATGGAAAGTTTAAAGATTTGAATCATCACTTTCTAGTATATCCTTAAGAATTTTTGTAATACTGGCTTGGTGGTCATGAATTTAAGGTGCTCATTGTTAATATAATAAACTAAGTTTTAATTTTTTGTGCATACTTTGTGAAAATAAGTGAAAATTGCAACTTGGTTAGTCCCCTCAGTACTTTAAGAAAACCTTTCCTGGTAAGCTGCACATAAAAATGCTCTGTGACATTTATAAACAATCATTTTTAATTGCAAAGCTATAGCAGCATAAAAACAAGGGGATCCCGAGGATGTAAAAGACAGGAACATTTTAAGGGGAGTTATAGATACACTGAAGCCCATTTGTGAATTTTTTCATTGATTTCCATTATGGTACTATGTCTGCATTGCAGGTAAGAGATGCTACAGGTGAGAAGTTCTTCCTGAATTTCTTCCTACTAATGGTAGAGGTAAGGCTTTGGATATGAATAATAATGAGAAGCTTGTATATTTACTGTCTAGATAAAAGTAAAATCTTTTTATTGGAGTAAGAGATTTTAAAAGAGTATTTAAATGAATATTAAATGAATCTTCCTCTTTAAATGAATACACTTATATTGCTTAACTTATATAATCAGTTGTATAAAAATGTATTTCTTGCCATTTAAATGTCTTTAACTGGATTTGTTCCAGCTTAAACTCCTCTAGAGTTTAAGACTAAAAAAATCAGTTACCTTTGAGGGTCCTCTATCTGATCAGCAATGGACTCACATAGTATAGCATTTTCTTTCTTTTTAAAAAATCCTTATTATGCATATTTTCCTGAAAATTAAAAATGTGTTAAGTATCTGTCTCACTCAAGGTCATATAGCTAGTAAATGAGATACAGCTTTACTGAACCAAGCAGTTTATTTTAGTAATAATCTAGTTCTGTGGTTTAGATTACCAAATTGACACCATTTAAAA
>NDGN011122465.1:0-13472 GCA_002564285.1 Tympanoctomys barrerae | reverse complement strand
TCTCATGTTTGCACATAAGTCCAAAAATCTCACCATATACAACCATGAAGCAGGACAGTTCCAACAATATTCGTAAAGGTATTTTTAACAGCCTTTATTCTGATGTTTTACAAAGTATGCTAGGAACTTAAATTTCTAAAACCTATTGTCAATTTTTATATTTATTGTGTTATTAAAGTTAGTGATGGGCCAGGGAAATAGCTCAGCGGCATTAGCACCTGCCTGGCAAGTGCAAAATCATGGGTTCGATTCCAGGTACAAAAAACAAAACAAAACAAAATCTAAAGCCAAATAAAAAGTTAATGAATATTTGACACTGCTGTTGTCTCAGTATGAGATGATCCCTCAGTTGAGATTTTGGAGGTGAAGGGCTGTCATGGCTAGGGTAAGGCTGGGTGTATTCCGCAAAGGTCTGTCTATAGGCCTGTTATGATAGCGAGCAGATCAGAGGCCTAAACCTACGCCTGACTATTTGGATTCTGTCACCTGCCATCCATCAAGAATATGAGAAAAGTTCATAAATGGGGGAAAATGAGCTCATTCACACTTTGATCAAGTTCTGAGGACAAACAGAACTACCCACCCTTGAATACAAGGAAGTGCTCCAATTTATAGAAGGGGTAGAACAAAAGCCAGGCAACATGCGTATGTAGATTTAGCCAGGCTTTGTCCTACCACAGGGAAAACATCTGGCACTGTTGAAGCTTCCTTGGAGCTGGAACTGGAGTGGCAGTTTCTACTCACAGAATGAGGAAATGGGAAAGATAGCTTAACATTAGAAATCCTAATTTTTAAAGGCCTATCTATTTTAACCTCTGTTTTAGTCTTCCTTCACTGTGTAATTAGATGTTGTGATCAGCATCTTTGGAAGCAACTAATGCTTGTCACATAGAGTGAGTCAGGTCTTGTGAGAAGGGACCATCCTAAAGCCAGGTCACCCACTGGCTGGCCCCTTCTGAATGTAGCCATGATCTAGCCAGGATAGCCATTGCCAGAGACCAAACAGGTGAGGCCAGCCAGACTTCAGTTTTCACTCTCAAAACTGAGTGAAACAAACTTCTTCAGATCCATGCATTCCATTTTAACAACAGAAGATGGGCTAATACGAAAATTTGTTCTGAGAATAGGCTAGTGGCTGATGCCCCCATACCTAAAACTTTGGAATTTGCGTGACAATGAAAATCCATAAAGAGCAGATGTTGGAAGGTTTTGTAGGATCTGCCTGGAAAACTCTTAAAGGCAGTAAAGGAAAAATTATGCATGATTCTAGTAAGGACTCAAGATGAAGAGACTAGGAAGGAGCTAAAATGTCTTACAAATTAGATAAATAGTTATGACCTGAATGCTAATAGGATTTCAGATAGGAATGTAGAATATTCACTGCAAATCAGAATAAAGGTCATCCTTGTTACATCATTGCAAAGCACTGAGATGAACTATGTCCGTGCCCTAGGGCTTTATGGAAAGGTGAATTGAAAAATGATATCTTACAGTATTTTGCAAAGGAAATTTCTAACAAAAATATAGAGGGAACCACATGGCCTCTTTAAGCTGGATGTGGTAGGATTCAGGAGTATGGTAGGACAAAAAGATAGAATTTATAATTTAAAGAAAGGTAAATGGAACAGAAAAATCTGGAAACATCACAGCCTAACCATAAAGGAGTAAAGAAAAAAATTGTGAAAGTGCAACCCAGCAATAGTTTGTGAAAGAGACTAGCACAGATACAAAGAAGCCAACTACTTTGCACCATGACAATTGAACAGAAGCCTAGAGGGCATCTCATAAATCTATGAGGCCACCTCTGCCATCTCAGACTAAGCATCCTGGGCACAGTCATTTCAGGGAAGAGACCTGGGGTGCTCTGCATGAGTTAGGGTAACAGGGTAGCCTTCAGATTCTACCACCTCCTTACCACTCTGTGTTGGCTGCATCCACAATTCAAATGGACCCAGTTGTGGCTCATGCCATCATTCATAATGAAGAGAATAGCAGACCTGGGCATCCACATAGTGCTATTTGCAGGTGTGCAGAGTACAAAAGCTTTAGGTATGGTAGCTTCTACTACATTTTCAGGAGAATGTCTTGGAGACTAGGAAAAGCCCTGCTGTGAAGTTGGAGCCACGGAAGATTCTCCACTAGATTGTCTAGCAGAGTCATAAGAGTAGGATCACTATTCTATAGACTCCTCAAAGGTCAGATTACTAGCAGTGTGCATTGTCACTCTGGGACTACTAGATGATTAGTTTGCAAGGCCAACCTCAGAGAATAGTCCTGGGACTGGAGCTACCTGAGGCTTCAGGGACCCACTCTTACTACAGTGCCTACAGGATGCTGGTCTTGGAACTTCAAGATTTAATGTCTGTCATATTGCTTTTTTGTTTTCCTGGGGGCCAGTGAGTCTTCCTTATTTGTTGGGGATAAGGATTTTGGCCCTGTTCTTGTATTAATACATCTTTGAAGTATGTAACTTGCTTTTCATTTCACAGGTACACAATTGGGAAGGGTTTCCCTTGCATCTCAGATGAGACTTTGGACTTATACATTTTGAGTGATGCCAGAAGGAGTTAGGACTTTGAGACTACTAGGAACGGAATGATTATATTTTGCATGTGAGGACATGTACCTTGGCATCCAGCCATGAAATGATGTGGTTTAGGTACAGTTTGAGTGTGATCTCAAAGGTTCCTATGCTGGTTGTTTGGTCTGCAGTATGTTGATTTAAGGTTGCAGAACGTTTTTAAATTTTTTTTTTTATTTTAAGACAGAGTGTACAGGGTCTCACTGCATAGATTGGACTCATGGTGATCCTCCTGTTTACAGCCTACCAAGTGCTGGGATTACAGGCACATGGCACCATGCCCAGTCTCAATTGCCATCTCAGCACACCCCAAAGGCAGGGCTGGCATGGCAGGCCCAGGGGTCAAACCCCTGACCCTTGTGCCTGCTTGCAGGCACTTTAATCTGCTAAGCTATTTGGCCAGACCTAAGGGTTGCAGAACCTTTAAGCAGCAGAATTTAGTGCACGTAATTAGGTCATGAGGAAACAGCCTTCAGAACGAACACTGGTCTAGCAGACTGAGTCAGTTCTCATGCAAACTAGTTTTTACAAAGTGTGGCACACCATATACTTGGCGCCTTCTATATGCAGCTGTTTCCTCTTCTTTTTTTTCTGTCATGTTGTCATGTTTCCAGGGAGGCCGTTGCCAGGGATTAGACACAGAGGACCACCTAATCTTGGGCTTTTAGCTTCCCAAACTTTGAGCTAACTTTTCATTATATAGCCCAGCCTTAGCTATTTTGCTATAAACAGAAATGGATTGACACTAGGGATATCCAATTTTAATGGAAAACATTAAAGCTTTGTCAGCTTTATGTAGCTTCCAAGTATCAACCTCAGATTTTCTTGGTATTTCCATCCACAAGCAGATATAGCTCAGCTCAATCCCTGAGAATGTGCCAGAGGCAGTCAGTCACACAGTTCCCCGTATCATGGTTTACTGAGGACCAATGACTTTATTTACTATTCTTTCCTTAGGATCAGAAACATTGACTCTTTCTCTGTGCCATTGTGTCTTGGGTGATTGTGACTCATTTTTGAAATGAGTTTAACTTAAGTCTCAGATGAGACTTTGGTAAACTTAAGTAAACTTAAGTTTCAGATGATCTTAGAAATGGGAGTTTACTTTAATTTTTAGATGAGACTTTCATCTTTCCTGAGTGATGTTAGAAGAAGGTAGGACTTTGGGAAAATGTATTGGTGTTTCATTGCTGTCAGCTTTGTGGTTCCGAGTTCATCTGTGGTTCAATCATTGCAGATGTGAAAGAGGAGTGTGGCCACATCTTACATGCTGACATTTCCCCCAGTATTTTTAACTTGTTCCAAATGAGATAATGAGCTTTAATCCAAGCTCAGAGTGTGAGCCCACACAGCCATTTCTATTTGCCTTCTTTGGCAGAACTAACTAGAAAGTTAAAGGTGTTATTGAGACAGGGTGGCTTTGGTAGTTTTCTGTGTTTTGTTTTGTTTTGTTTTGTTTTTTTCATTCCAATGCACAGGGAATGAGAAGGACTTTCACATAAATAAGCAGGAATAAAGAAAGGCATGGGAAGCCAGGGGAGCTGTAATGCATAGGCCTCGCCAGACAGAAACCCTTTTCTTCTTGCCTGGGTTGCACTTTCAGGGCTTGCTCCTCCTTTCATCCCTCCTGTTCCCCACCTCCTTACTGCCACAGTCACAGTGCCCTTCCTGTCCTTCTGTTCTGACACAGATGCTTTCTTCTTTGGATGAGCAGATGGGAGCTGCTTTTTTCTCCTCTCAAGAAAATATGGCTCCAAGTCTGATTCTCTCCTCCTTTCATAGGTTCTACCTTTGCTCCTGGTCTCCCCCATGCTTTGTTTCTCCCACATCCTTTAGACTTTTGAACTAAATTTCAAGGATCCCATGAAGACCCCTCCCCAAGCATTTTCTGTGCCTTGGCTTCCACCGTCCTTAAGGGCCCTTGCATGGCCCACCACATATGTGGTATAAGATTCTGGGTGACCCATCTCTTGAGCTGCTTGAAACCTCTTTGGAGAGGACCTTGACTTTGCCATGCTTTTGTATGTTTCTGGGAATACATTCTGTGGCTAACAAAGGTAATTATCATGGAAGGCTGATGACACCCAGAGAAGTGGGGGTAATGATAGGTGAGATGAGAGGCGGGAGGACTGGTAACCTCTCTCATGGCTGGTAGTCTTGACTCCCTGATATTGCTCTCATAATCTTCCTTCACATCTGTTCAGGAGCAAGCTGATCAGGCAATTTGTGTCTCAAGGTGGAAATGCACTCATATGGGAGACAGACACTTCTCATCTTTCAAATCTGTGTGATTGCTGAGTAAATGAAAAACGGAGCCAACTCACATTGATAACAACAGTGAGGTTAAGATGCTTGGTTTCTCTGATGAAGGTGCAGGAGACAAGGCTGTGACTTCAATCTGTGGCCCATTCTATAGGAGGTTTTGTTTTGTTTTGTTTTGTACCTGGAATCGAACACATGACCTCAGGCAGGCTCTTGTGCTGCTGAGCTATCTCCTCAGCCTCTATAGGAGATTTTATAGGAAGCAAAGCTGTAACTCCTCCCTGAAAGAAGAAGTGAATCCATCTTGAGGTAGGGTGTTCTGTTGTTGTTGAAGCATCAATGTATCCAAGTTAGAGAGAGGTGTAGAAGCCCCCTTGTCTCTTCACATGGTCTGCTTCCCTTTAATAGATATGAAAGCTAAGACCTGAGAGGTTGGGTTATTGCTTAAGCAATGACTAGAACTGGAGTCTCTTGGTTTGAATGTTCCTGGGATGGAGTGCGGGCTTCTGATCACTGGGCAGCTTAGAGAAAGTACACAGTAAAGGCAATCCTTTCCACAGAAATTCTGGGTGGGAGCTTTTTATATGAAGCTACATATGTATTTCTTCTGGCTTATAGACTTTTTTCAAACTAATATTTTTCCTGTTTCTTTCTTGAACTCATTTCTGAGACTTCCTAGTTTTTCCCTGTCCCTGGTCTTAGAAAAAAACAGGATTTCCCTGATGCTGAACTGTGGGTTCCATCCTCTCTTTCATGACATTCCATGGTACCCTGCCCAGCCCCCTATCTCATCAGATCATGGTTCATTCTCTGAAAAAGTGCCATGACTTCTGCTTTACCAAGGAGCAGGCTCAGTGGCCCTCCCTGCCATCCATAGGCACAAGAATGCAGGGCTTTTGGTGGTGAGAGATCTTGAAAAAGTAGCTCATTTGGGCAACCAGTCAGGTCCACTGCTGGCTGTCTCAGACAGAAGCTTTTATCCCCCCAATAAATGCATTCTGCTCATGACCTCCATTATTTTTATAATTAATTCCTTGATTTTGGAGAATGCAAACTCATCCCAAGTGTCTTCCAAGTTGGGAATTTCTTTCCCTATATCATTTGGAAGTCTTTCATGAGATCCTTGGACAGAGGTAAGAGTTTGAAAATAACCAATCTGAATAAAGCCAATTTGTTCCCAGAGGGGTGAGGGGAAGTGGCTCTTTGAGTGAAGTTGATTATATGAATCACAAATTAATAATGACAGTGATAATAATGATACAATAATTAGATTTTTTAAGTACTACCCAATGTCAAGAGAGTCACAACCATGAGCTCACTTACTACATGGTCCAGAGGTGTCAGGGGTACTGTTCTTCCTTCAGAGGAGGCTACGGATGCTCAGAGGGATGCAGTGATGTGTCTGAATCCATGAAGCTCCATGTTACATGCAGAGCTCTTCTTCCCTCAGGTGGGCCTTTTGGGTGCAGCTGCCCATGTGGCCTTTACTGTTAGGGAGGAGGAGAGGCCATCCTTACCTGCTGTAGTTCATCAGATAGGAGGCAGAGTAAAAACGAGGGCACCCTGCTCCCCTTATCATTCACTTTAGGTAGCTTTTCCTGGAAGCTCCTTGTATTGATTTAATTCATTTCCACAAATTTCTACAAGGATTTCCCTAGCAGCTGGGGAAATGACAGCTTGTTACATAAGAGCATCTGATTAAGGATCACAAAAACACTATTCAAATCTCAGCTTTACCTTGAATCATCCTGATAACCTTATATAAATCCTCTACTTTTTCCTAGTCTTTTTCTCCACCTATGATATGAGGTTGACTGCCTTCCCTGTGCTTGCAAAGCTTACCATGGAGACCCAAGAGAAGACGCTTTGCTGTGAACAAGACCTGCTGGAAAGTCAAGTGTGTCTATTGTTTTTTTTTTATTTTTTATGTATTTAGTACAGGGTCTCACTGCACAGATCAGACTCGTAGTGGTCCTCATGTTTTCAGCCTCCCAAGCACTAGGATTACAGGTATGCCCCACCATGCCCAGTCTCAATCGCCATCTCAGGGCACCCTGGGGGCGGGGCCTGCACAGCACACCAGGGATCAAACTCTGGTCCCTGTATCTGCCTAAGCAGGCACTTTAATCTGCTGAGCTGTCTGTCCAGCCCTTCCATTATTTTTAACTTGAAATGAAACATGCCCCATAAACTTTAAACTTTTTGAGAGCAGAAAACAGAGCTGTCATAGCCTCATTTCTTATGGCAGCGCCGGTGTGTGGTGACGCCAGGCACAGGCCACAGGCGCAGTGCGTGTTTGAAGATGGTGCAGGAGTGAGTGCCTTAGGACTGGTCATCTCACAGGCTGTACTGGGCCCTGCAGACTGCCTCACCAGTAAGCTTTCATTCAATTCAGGTTTCTGTGGAGAACATAGAGATCCTGTGCCCTCCTGTCTGAGCCTTTCCATTTTGATCTTGCTGGACAGGGCAGCTTCTTCCCAAGGACTGTGCTCAGCTCTCAGTGGCCTTTGTGGCCAGCGCAGCACTGCGTCCCACACAGGGAAACTGCTGCTCAGTTACTAACTTCTCCTCAGCAGGTGTTAATATGGGGACATGAGCCTTTCACTCCTTGCAAACATCAGGTAGCTCATTTGTCCCTCAGAAAGCCCTGTGGTGGGCAAGTGCGTGGTCTACGGGAAGGGATGTGGAGACGCACAGAGGAAAGAGCCAGCAAATCTAGACAGAACTTCTTAGGCTCTTTAGTGGCTAAAGACTTTATGACACTTTTTATTTCATTTGCCTTACATTGAACAGCCCTTGGAGTAGGTACTGTTCTCTTTAGTCTACAGATGGAAGAATAAGACTCAGCTCGTGTGTGGCAGGCCTGGGGTAGGCTGAAGTCTGTCCTGCTGAATAGCCCATGGCCCCGGCCCTGAATGGCACCACTGGGCATGACTGGGGCAGGGAGGGCAGGGCTTTGCTCATGAGTGAGAGGTAAACTGACCTCCAGAGGTAAACTGGAAAGATTTGATGTCTCATGCATTGCCTTGGGACGTCTGTCTGAAGCAAGTATGTTTGCCTTAGGAAGTAGGACTGGGTAAGTGAAAGGATACATTGTGCTGTGTGACAGTTACAGCCCACAAGTTCTGGTTTTTTTTTTTTTTTGTTTGTTTGTTTGTTTGTTTGTTTTGGGGTTTTTTTTAATTTTTTTTATTTTGTGGAAGGGTCTACAGGGTATTCAGGGTCTCACTACTAGATCAGACTCAGTGATCCTCCTGGTTACAGCCTCCAAAGTGCTGGGATGTCAGGCACTCACCACCATGCCCAGTCTCAATCACCATCTCAGTGTGCCCCGGGGGCGGGAATTGAACCCCCCACCCCTGCATCTGCCTAAGCAGGTGCTGCTTTAATCCACTGAGCTATTTGGCTTCTGTCATTATTATCATTCTTAGATATCCACTCTCAGTAGTGGTTTTGTGTGCATGTGGACCTGGCTATATCCTCTTTGGGTCCCTTGTGGAAGCTGAGTGCTCTTCCTTCACTGTGAGGAGATGGAACCTATTCTAAGTGTTTGAAGAATACTGTCCCATCTCTTAAACCAATTCCTGGAGCCCCCTCTCTGCACTGCTCCTCGATCCTCCTCAACGGGTGGCTGATGCGCTGCCCCCATGGCAGATGGTGAGTGGATCATCTCACTGAAGCTGAGGGGCTGCTGGAGAAATGTCACTTTCTACTCTTGCTTTTCAAATGCCTCCAAGCCGTGGTTGATAATGACTCTAAATTTAAATTTTGGCTTTTTCTTTCCAGCAAACTGATAGGTCCTTCCTAAGTGCTACCATTAGGTACACTTTGCACATTGCCATCCTCTGTGGCAGGCCTGTGAGTGTGACAGGTCAGGTGGAGACAGCGCCTGGGTGGCCTCAGTTGGGTCCCTCGGAGAACCTTTAGAATTTGAGATCCTCGTGACTTTCTCTTGTTCTGTCACTCTGTGTACTAATGATCCCTTCTAGTAGAGCTAAGTATTTTATTAACTTCTTGATATGTGGACCATTTTATTATTTTTAATTTTAATAAGCTTTATCGGTTTGTTCTTCTTATAACACATGGAGAATATTAGACTATTTGTGATTGTGGAAAATGCTCTGCTTTGCATAAATCCCTTGCCTTCTTCAGATGGTAGACCCCAAGGAGAGCCCTTCGCTACCTTAAGTGCTACCACTGTGCAGGCTCAGAGACGAGGCAGCTGGAGCTCATGAGGTAGGCTCCGCACGAGTGGCCTGAGCAGCTGAGGGCAACTTTCAGTGGGAGCCTGAAGGATGCAATAGAGGTTTTCCTTTCTACTTTTTCATGTTAGTAGGTTCCTGTGATAGAACCTTTTCTTTCTTCAGAATGTTCAGCAGAACGTTAATTTTTCACTAATGCCTCTTCCAGAGGACTTCGAGGGGGTGAGACTAAAAGTCTATTAGATACTTCCCTCTCTAATAGTGGCATCCGTGTGCCCCTGGATGGATCCTGCCTGGTCCTGGAGGTGAATGGTGAGCCTCTGCCTTCAAGCGGTGGTTGCTAATGGCTGAGTGCATAGTCGGCAGGGGGCGCAAAGTCAGCTGAGCTGCAACCCAAGATTGAGTAGGGAGTTGTGGGTGGTGGGTTTCCCTAGGCTTGCAGTTACCACGCCACTGTACAGCCTGTGACCTGTGCTCTGTCTGCTCAGTGTTGTTGTCATCAAGCAGAAGGGACAAAGCCACCTTGTGGGAATGGGAATTATTGTACCTTTGGGGATGACAAGAGAGACCAATTGAAAAACCTAGGCACAGTACCAGTGATGGAATGGTGGTACTGTACACATGCAGTTTCATGAATCTAGTTGGTGGTGAGCATCTAGTTGAGGTTGGCCAAGGGACAGGCACTTACCCTGAGCCAGGCTGTGGATTGAGCCCTGAGCAAAATCCTGGCTGCCATTCTTGAGGTCTCAAGGTAGCAGGTACCATTATTATCCCTATTTTAAGATGTAGAAGCTGAGCCCCTGAGTGAAGTTATTTGCTCAAGGCCATAAAGTGAGTAAGCAGGATGTGGGGCTTGAGTCCAGGTCTAATTGTCTCCACATTGCTTCCGTCCCATGCTATTGCCTTGCTCCAGGTCCCAGTAGGACTCTCAGTGTGTGATCACTTACTTGGGCCACACTGGAGAGACTGAAGTCCAGCAAGCTTTCCCAGGGGCAAGGCTAAAGGGAGAACCATTCCCTCCACAGGCAAGGTGGTAGGAGAGAGATGCACCCAAATATGTCATATGATTCCCACCTCCCACAAAGCAAATGAGAGCTCTGTACAGACATTGTGCCATTTAATCATGTCAGTTTCACTTAGTTTTTCTTTTGTTCTGAAATTTGGCTTGTTCTTATGAGCGGATCCCACAAGAAGACAGAAGCTCGCTCTCTGTATCCCTTGCAAGGAGAATAGTGCCTGGCACAGAGCAGGTGCTCAATAGCCATTAGTCTAATAAATGGTACAGGTGTTATTGTTTCTCTCATTTTATAGATCAGAAAACTAAGGCACAGGAAGGTTAATTTATTTTCCCAGAGCTAGTACGGCGAGAGCCCAGGAGGATTTGAACCCAGTTTTGCTGATTTGAGATCCTCCTTTTGTATTCTGAAAAGTCAGCAGTGTTATTCCTGAACATTTGAGTGGCTGACGTATTGGATTCTCTGGAAGCCCCACAAGTGACATCCTCCTAAGGCAGCAAGCGGAAGGAGATAATTGATGAGCTTAATTATCTGTGGCAATGACATGATGAGGGTGGCACACCATGAGTGTGCGTCATTACTCGGTAGTGCAGAATTCCCTGAGACAGGAGCAGGCAAATTGCAACCAGTGCTGCAAGGCTGGAGCTGTTCCCTTCTCTACACTCCCCCCCCCTTGGTGTTACAGTGTTTGAAAAATCACTCAGCTGTATGAAACACAAATTATGTTAGATGGAGAGCAGCCCGCTTCCTGGAGATCACAGTGGGCCTTCATTAATGAATTTTAGCCTGATTAACACAAGCTCCAGATTGACATCAAAATATGCAAGTTGAAACTTGGTAGGGGTGGGAGGAGACTAGTTGGAAATTTTTTAACTTTGAAATTGGAAAGAAAAGGCTTGTGTGAAGTTTGTAGCTGCGGACCGAATGTGTAATGAGAGCTGTGGGCTTTGAACCTGCTGGCTCTGTAGGCTGGAGCCCTACTCTGACTCTGGGGCCTTCTTGGCCCCATCCTGTGCCCAAGGACACTCAACCAGGATGGAACTCTGGACTCATCATCTGACAGAGGCTGTGTCATCTGCTTCCCCTGTGTCCCATTTCTTTGGATAAATAGGGGCATAGTTGTGCTCGCTTCAGCAGCACATACACTAACCTGGTGCATCCTCCCCGAAATGCACTTCAGAAATCTATGCTGGGATTTGCAGTGGCTTCTCGTGCCTGAATGCCTCCATCCTTGGAGCTGTGTTCCTGTTCCTGTTCCTGCCACTCTTTTTGTGGTATTGTATTAATTCCATCCAGGTCTTTTCCAACACCTTCTACAGCTACACCTGGCTAGGCTCTTGGTCTCTGTCCTAGGAGTGAGGTGTTCATGTTGCTCTCTCCTCCCTGGGTTCTCATGGGGTCTCCTCCTAGCTTCAAGTCTCTCTGTGCATCCCAAGAAGTGACCCAGGAACCCACATTCCAACATTAGATGCCTACACTGCACCCAGCCTTATGATTGTCAGTGTCCAGTCATGACCCATCTGGGTCACTGAGGACATAGATCTGGCCTCAAAAGAAATTACAGTACAAGGGGAGAGGGGTATCCACGTGCAGAGTGGGACTTGGACATTTCTACCCTCCGGGTGTGTGGTAGAAACTATCAGTGCAAAGCTTATCTCTCCGAGTGCAGTTGTGACCAGGACCAGCCTCCTGTGACACTCAGTCTCCCTGGCTCATCTTTCACTGGGTTCTGGGAAAAAATGAGATCAGGCCAGCTGGGGAAAAAGCGTGTAATCAAAAGAAAGGAAAAAATGACAGCCTTTGTCTGTCCCCTGCCATTTACACACCTCAATTCCATCATCAGAGAATGGACTCTTACAAGGGCCTTTTATTACTTAAATGTACTTTTCACAGAGGTGATGTCAAGCAAGGAAAATCCTCTTTGAGTTATATGGCGTTTTCGTTCAGCACTACAGGATCTTTCATCTCTAAGCAGTAAAATCAGGCAGTAATTCAAAGCCTAAGTTACTGTTTCATTTTAAAAATATCACCTTAATCTTGTCGCAGTTGGTCAAAAGTCTACTTTGGTATTTTTGGTCACTGTTATCGATAGTTTTATTTCTCTTGATTTTTAAGAACATATATAGGCTTTATAGGCAGACTTTTGGGGTTTATGTTTTGAAGCAAGTAAAGAGGGATCAAGGAAGAAATCAGGCTAACTCGGAGATGGGAAAATGAAGCTGAATGTTGATGATGGTTCTCTTCTGTTAGCCCAAGGTGAGAATTTAATGGCTTCCTCTGACCTTACAAAGTGTTGGCTTTGGGCGGGAGTTTGTGTATAGGCAGAGCTGGGTCTGCTTTCTCATTCCTCAGCATACACTGAGGGCAGCTGGGCTTGGGCTGAATAGAGACTCTGTATCATTTAAGAAATCTGCTGTAATTCTCTCTCCATCTGCATTTTTCTCTCTGTGGCATCTCTGTAGGTAAATGAAGAGAGAGTTTGTAATGCAGAAACTCTGAGAGGTTTCAATAATCAAGAATTAGGAGCCTATACTCTGTGGTATTCTCTTTCTCCACAAGAGAACTATAGCAGAGGCCCTAGAGAGCAGCCCCTATGCCTGGGATCACAAGGACCCACAGGTGCCTGGACAGTGCATGCCGTCTGGCTGCCAGGGTCAGAGCAGAGCAGGCTCCGTCAGCTTCTGTCATAGTACTCAAGATAAAGTTCCTGTGAAGCCAGCCTTTTGAGCTCAGAGCTGGGAGAAAATTACCCACAATGGAGCCATCAGTGGTCCACCTTGTTGTGGTGATAGATCTGACACGGACTCTTGTTCATGCTGACCTTCCTGTGGAGCACTGATGTGATCAACCCACCCCCATCTTTTGGTGCTACAAAGTCCCTTTTCTGGTTCAGCCACTTAGAATGTCTACAGTTGTCTCTTTTCACTTCTGCAGGAAACCCAGTCTTCCTTAAGTGATGGTAGGTCTGGCAGGGTGTCAGGGTGCTTCTTTTCTCTCTTACTCATGCTTTCTTTCAACTAGTAATTTAAGGGCACTTACTGTGAGTGGAGCCTATACTGGGTGCCTGAGATGTATCTGGGAATGAAAAGAACAAGATCCATGCTATCATGAGCCTATCTTCACTGGGAGCGTGATGGGCTCTGTGGAGACTTAGCAGGGTCACCTCCTTTCTGCTTTTCCAGATGCTGTGAAGAGTTATAACCCTTAGTGTATGCTGCCTCATGCATTTTACAGAAAAATTTTCACTGTGTGCATAACTTGTGTTTGGAAGGCAGTAGTTCCTTCTACACTACCTACAATATCTTCTGTCAGGCAGGAATGCTGAACTCACACCTGGCTCAACTTTTATCAGGTTTACTTTTGACCTGAGACCATAAATTTAACCTGCAAAGAGCACAGGTAGTCACAGTT
>NDGN011122453.1:0-11336 GCA_002564285.1 Tympanoctomys barrerae | reverse complement strand
GGGACAGTCCAGCTGGTCCCTCCACTGATTGGACAGCTGGAGCTGGGGCTGCAGAGGGGATATGCCTGACTCAGCTTCCCCTGTACCCCCTTGGTAGTAGCAACAGTCAGTTCCTGGGGGTCAGAGCCCAAAGAGGCAGAAGGGGCTCAGCTTCCTTCCCACTGCCCAGCCCAGCCTACCTCAGGATGGGCACCAGGCTGACGCTGCCCAGCTACCACTCCCGGAGCCAGGGACAGGACTCACGCAGGAGGCCCCAGAACCTCTCATTTCCAAACTCCCTGCTTGCAGGCTAAGGCCCCTCTCACCCCTGAGGTCAAATCCCACCAGCTAGCTGCCCAGGGCCAGGGCCAGACCTTCAACTGGCCCTTGCACTCTGCTCGTTCCTGCCAGGCAAGCCATCTTCCTCCTGGGCAACTAGACAAGGATGCCAGGGCTCCGGGACAGCCCTGGGCTCACAGGCTCTGCTAACAGCCTCCCATCTGCACATAAGAAATCCAGGGAACAACAGAAAGTACAGGACCACATCCCTGAAGGTCTGGACCTTGGTCTAGCCACAATTCATAGAATACAGATGAGGCAAGAGAGCTCAGATGTCCAGTGAGCTGTCAAGGTCACAGAGCAGTAGTAAGGCCAGGCAGGAGTCACCCAGGGTGTCTGAGCCTGGAGCCAGAGCCCGGGCGAGCAGCCTGTGTGGCTCCTTGCGGGTCCCAGTGCTGTGTTCCCACAGAAAGGGATGACCGGCACCTGGGAACACTGAAAATACTCCCTCTCCCCCACCCATAGGTGATCCTGTTTTCCCACTCTCCAGATGGGAAAATAGAGCCTCCAGGCCCACCCCAGCCTAAAGTACTCAGTTCCCTGAAGGCAGAAATCCCTTGTGTGGAAAACACATTCGGAGGAATAGTTGATCTCCTGCATCCAGCTGGCATAGGGACATCGCTATCCTGTATCCCAGGCACTCAGAGACCTGTAGGGCTGAGGGCCTGGCCCTAGAAGTAGGAAGAATCCTTGCATAGGAGGTAGTTGCAGGGCAAGGAATGGCAGATGGGGACAGGCTTGGGGTCTGCTTCCGAAGAAAAGCCACAGTCCTGGTTCAGCAACTCACGGAGCACCAGGCACTTGGCAAGACCCGGACTCTGCCCAGGTCCCAGAGGGGGTCGCTGCACCTTCCCAAGGCTCAGTTTCCCCACTTGAAGCCTCCATGCTGGCACGGGCTGGAAGTGCTGACCCCCTGGAAAGCTCCTTCGCAGGGCCTGGGAGTCCTGCGCCCTAAGGATCACCTGGGGCCACCCACTTCTGTGCCGGCCACCCAGAGTTCCAAGGCCATAGACAGCTCCCTCGGTCAGGTGGGGCGGAAGGGGAAAAGCTTATGTAACCCGCCCATTATCTTCTCGACCTTTGCTCCAGCCTGCAGGGCTTAGGAAAGGCGGCCTCATTGGCTGAGCTGGAAGCCAGCACAGAAAAGACCTATTCAGGGCCCGTGAGCTCCATCGCTTTTTTAAAGGCCCAGACCCCCTCCACAAGCCGTCCCTTTTAAATCAACAAAAACACAAGCAGGGGAACAAACACAGCTTATTTTGAGAAGCACAAAATTTTAACCCAAACTTATTCACAGGAGGATTGAGAAGGTTCTGGTTTCTCCCCATGAACCACAGGGGAACAGGGGGAGACGGACACACCCTGGGGCCCGAGGGGCGGCGGGGCTCACAGCGTGGGGGAGGGGCAGGCAGAAAAGGAGCTGAAAGTTCTTTTGTTTGAAAATCACATCAGTTCCAGGGGGAAACCTGAATTTGCCCTGTTTGCGCTCTCTCTGTGCAGCGTTGCTTTGCAGTACTGTACAGAGCATCCAGACAGACCTCCAGCCTAACAGCCCAGGAGAGAGCCCGATTTGCATACACATTCACAAGCCCGCCAGGCCCGCCCCGTCCCACAGAGCACTGCCTAGAATACAGATGGTGCCTCCCACAACGGCCACAGGAGAGAACAGCCCCGAGAAGACAGCGGGGGACACCGTGCCCAGCTCAGTGGCAGGTGCAGCCACGCAGGAGCCTCTGGGCTGCGCACTTGCAGGCGAGCTGTCCAACAGCAAGCAGCGTCCTGCGGGGAAGCAAAAGTGTGCTTGGCAAGCCGAAAGGACGCTGCAACCGCGGAGAGCCACTGTGTGCAGAGGCCAACCTCAGAGACCGCATGTGGGCACAGGGACTCGTGATTTCAGCCCCACCTAACAGAAAGAGGTAGAGAGAGGCTGCACAAAATTAATCTACTGGCCCACATCTACAAAGGTGCCAAGATTCAAAGTCAAGGCAGCCGGACTCTGGCTAAGGGGTTATCAACCACCTAAACACTCAGTGGTCTATGATAAGAGACGCACACTTCCCAGCACCAGAGGAAGAGGACAAACCTGAGTGGGGAATCCAGAACAGGGAATCACCTCTATGCCCCAATTAACAGTGAAGGGTTAGAAGCCCATGGCCTGGGCATAGGTGGCCCTGAGGGAGATCCCTCCCAGGACAAGCATGTTCAATGTCAGTTGCCTTCCTAAGCAAGGCTTGGGCCTCTACCTGCCTGTCTGTAAAGCAGGGTTCTGTGAGCATGAACCTGCGAGTGGTACCGAGGCATCAGCCACACTGTACTAACCGAAAGCCCCAGGTCTGGGGGTTGCAAAGCCCAGGTTCTAAGAGAAGGTCTTTGCTCTGTGTCCATGCATTCTGCTCGTGCTGGAGGACAGCTCAAGGCCACTTGTGACTTTAAGGGACAAAACAGAACAAGAAAGATCCCACCAGTAACTGGAATCTGCAATGATAAGCTGGCTTTTCACACCCCTTCCCCCAAAGCAACAGCTTCGCTGTGCTACAAAACCTGCCAACAGTCCAAGTGGACTTGGGACTGGCAGGATTGTGCAGAAAACCCAACACCTGAACCCTACCCGCCACCCAGCAGTTGGAAAGGCCGGGGCCTTGCCCACTCTGCTCCTGCATTATTCACTGCCAGACAGTCCCAGCGTCAGCGCCCTGCACAACCAAGACAAAACTGCAAACAGGCTCGGACACTTGGGCACTCCCACCGTCCTGCAGAGAATCGCCCTGGCCAAGTATCATTGGTGACACAGCTGAAAACCAGAAACATTGCACTTCCCAGCCACAGGACTGCAGCAATTCCCACTCCTGTATTGCACCTGGGGAAACTGAGGCCCAGAAAATAGACTCTCCCAAGCCCCCAGAAAGGCAGGGTGCTACAGTGGGGATGCACCACCAACAAATTAAGCCACCTGGCTCTGAGCTCCTGGGGACAGCCTGAAGGAGACTGGGGTGCCAGGCAGGGTGGAGGCAGAGCTGTAAAAAGAAACCTGAGTTGTGGCCATAGATCGCTAATCAGTAACAAAATAGCCCTCCAAACCGAGTCCTGCCCTGAACTCCCCGCACAGACCCAGGAGGGTAAATAAGGGACAAACCGAAGCACTGCCCCCCATCTCTGTGAGTCTAAGACCCACCCCTGCCACTACCCCAGTGGGCCTACTAAGGCCACTCGGCCACCAAACCAAAAAGAAAGTAGCCCCCCAAGGCTGAGGTCCCCAGGAGAAGAGCAGTTCCTTAAGGCCCAGGCAGTCATCTCTGAATCAGAAATTGTTCTAAGTGGAAGCAGGTAGTACAAGGCAGTGTCAGCCAGAACTGGGACCCAAGGCTGCAAGAAGGCAAAGAGAAGGAAGCAGCCGGGAGTAGAGGAGCCACTAGTCAGAGGATGGAGGACAGAAGACAGAGGGCGGGGGTGGGGACAGCAGGCTGCTGGGCTCCTGCAGCCCCCAGCTACCGTCACCCTCTTCTTGGAGGAGGCCAACAGACACCCAGGTGGGAGTGGAAGGCAAGGCTGAGCCTTCCTGAAGCCAAAGTGCTCTCACGCACACCCTGGCCGCAAACAAGCGCAGCACTTCCTGTTCTGCCATCAGCGATTCACAAACCCTTTCACAAGTGTTATCTCCACATCAATCCCATGATGCCCGGATCATCGGCTTCAGTGCACAAATACAGAAACTGAGGCACACAGAGGAGAGAAGCCAGACTCCATTCCAATCCCTTCCTTATCCCTTGGGGAAATCGTAGCCCCTCTGTTTAAAAACGTCCCGGACCTTAAGTGCCAAACATAGGAAACGAGGAAGCCCTTTGGCCCGGGTCCTCAGGCCCAGCTCTCTGCCTCCTGGCTGCCGTGATAAGGCAAGAAGGAAGCAGGCAGAATTCCACTCACCGCAAGCGTGGACGCCGCTTGGGCTGGGGGCGCGGAGGGGTCGGACACACACACACACACACACACACACACGCCCGACTGCGCGCCCCAGTTGCTCCAAGGAGGGGTGAGGCGCCTCCAGCCAGCCCCACAGGGCCAGTCGCCAACACCTACAACTCCGCCGCGACAAACTTTTCTGGGGCTGCGCCCAGCTCCTGACTGTCAGTTGGACAAGGACACGCGCCATCCCCAACCACAGCCCAACATCAAGGCGGGTGGACGTGGAGTCCCCCTGCCCCGCGTGCAGGATGCACCCTGGAAATGAGAGCCGGAACCTCCCACACTCTCAGTTCCATGTGGAACCCAGAGGGAGAAGAGGGTCCTTACCGTGCAGGCCATTGGGGATGCTGCGGTGGTGCGGAGGGGCTGACAGGTCGTCCAGGGACCGGCGGGTGGCTCCCGCCTTGCCGTCGGGTGCCTTGTGTGGCCCGGGGGGCAGCAGCGCGGGGGGCACATGATGGTGGTGGTCCGGGCTGCCGCCGCTGCCAGCACTTGACGTGCTGCTGCCATCGCCCACGTCGCGGGCCCCTGAGCCCCCAGCGGCCGCCAACGGCCCGCTCAGACTAGCCTGGCTGTCGATGGAGCTGCGGGAGCCCGCGCCCCCGCCGCCGCCTGCGTTGCCCGCGCCGCCCGCGCCGCCCGCCGCCGCCAGAGCCGCGCGCTCCTCATCCAGAAGCAGCACCAACTCCTTCAGCTCCAGGTTCTCGCGCAGCAGGGCCTCCTGGCGCGCCTCGAGCTCCCGCAGCTTCTGCTGCGAGCGGGCCACCTCGTGCCACACGGCGCCGGCCGCGTGGCGCCCGAAGCGCTGCCACTCGCGCGCCAGCTTGCGCCCCTTCTGCCGGTCGTCGTCGAGGAAGCAGCAGAGCTCGCGCAGTTCCTGGTTGTCGTCCTGCAGCCGCTGGTTCACGTCCTTGAGGCCGCGGATCTCCAGGAGGTGCTGCTGCAGCCTCCGGTTCACGTCGCGCATCAGGCCGCCGTGCTCCAGCATGAGGCCCACCTTCTCGCCCTCGGCGCGCCGCAGCCGCCGCGCCAGCTCCTCCTTGCTCCAGCGCAGCAGCTCCTCGTCCGGCACCTGGCTCAGCTCCTCCGCCGCCGCCGCCACAGCCGTGGCCGGGGGCTTCGCCATGGCGCGGTCGTCACCGTGGCATCGCCTTCGCGATCCCCGCCGGGGCTCCGCGGCTGGCCGGTGCGCACGGCCGCCGTGCGCCCGGGGATCCCTCAGCTATCGGGCGAGGCAGGCGCAGGCCGCCCCCGGCCCCGCTCCCGGAGCCCCGGCCGCCCCGCCCACCCCGGGAGGAGAGGGGCGGGGAGCGCAGCCGGCCCCGCCCCCTGTGGGAAGGAGCGCAGGGGGCGCGCGGAGGCGGAGACGGGGGCTCCCGGGCTCCCCCGCACAGTGAGCCCGCCCGCCTGCTCGGCTCATGGCCAGTGGTGCACTCTTGCCGTTGTCCCGCCCCCCAGCAGGCGGGATTGGGTGACTCTGGAGGTGTGCGGGGGGGCGGGGCCGCACGGGGGCGCCGCACAATGGTTCGGTCCGCGTACTGGGCCCCAACCCCCTCCCAGCGGTTCGAGTTTCTGCGCCCGGAGGACGCGGCCTCGGCCAATCCCCGGGCTCCAGGGCGCGTTTAAAATGCAGGTACGGCTGTGGGGGGCGGGGGTGGAAAGGTAGGGCCTGGCTCCCCTTAAAGGCGACGTTGGCCTAGGGTTAAGCCCCCTCCGGGCCGGAGCCCCTCCCCCCCACCTCTGGAGCTCATAAACAAACACCCAGGGACTGCGCGACAGCTCCTCACTCCCTCCTGGGGACACCAGCATTTGGTGTGTTCGAGATGCGATGAACAATAGGGCTCGACGCGGGGTCGGGCAGGGCGCTCTTTGTCCCTCTCCTGTCCCCAGACACCACCACCCCCGCCCCTCTCCACCCGGGTTCCCCGCCGCGGCGCGCAGCGAGTCCGAGCTTCCTCTCCTGATCTGGGACTGAAGATTCGCGGCCGCGCGCAGAAACCCAGGGCCTGGCCAGCCGGGCCAGAGTCCAACCTGGACCCTCTCCCCGACCTCGATGCGGCCCGGGAACTAGGGAACTGCCTCTCGCCTGGAGCGGGCACAGAACTCAACTGCACCGCCACATCCCCAGGATCAGTGGGAAATCAGAGATCCGTGAGGCGCAAAACCCTTGGGTCCAGGGCGCCCAGCCAGCCACCAAGGGCCACCCGCCCGACCCCTGCAGCCGAGCCGCGCACCGGGTCTCCCCACAATCAGGCCAATAAGCCTCGTTATCCTGACGTCCCCAAAGCGCATTTACCGCGAGTGTAGTGCTAGCTTGCAGGGGAGCTGCTCCCCTACACCCGCACGGAAATGAAAACCCTCGCGCGCGACCGTGAGCTGCCCACGGCCCGAAGCGCGCACCCGCGCAGCAGCTGACGTCCCAGCTGACAATTGCGCGACCCTTCCCCAAACAACTGTGTGACGGGTCTTCCAGGCCTGGTCTGGCCCCACCAGCTCCCAGCCTGGTGGGGGTGGGGGGTGAGGGGAGGACACGACCTGGCAGGAGGCCACTAGCCTCTGGCAGTTACTTAGCATTCTGGGAGGAAGAGGGAGAGAAGATAATAAACAGACTAGATAACCGTGAGACTGGCCTAAGTGCTGTGCAGGGAATAGAGGCGGGCTGCTGTCACACAAAGTGATTGTCAGCTGCCTTCCTCCCAGTGGTTAGGGAGGGCAGAGACCTGAGATGTGAGCGACAAGGACAAAGGTACAGGGGAAAGGCATTCTAGGTGGAGGAATAGCTCCTGCGGAGGCCTGGCGTGGCCTGTGGGAAGAAAGCCAGTGGGCCACCTGGGTCGGAGAAGGTGCTGCGTGGGCAGAGTGCAGCACCTGTGATTCTATGCAGCTGGGAAAGCACCTGGGTTAGCCAGAGCAGCAGGCCTGGCTCACCTTTTACACATGTGGATTAGGCACAGGGCTGCACAAGGAGGTCCAGGTTCAAGTATCTCCTCACCCACAACCAGGAAGACAGTCAGGAGAGTGTGGGGGTGCAAATGAATGCCCTGGGAGACAACAGGGCACATCCGGGCTGGCAGGAGACCCCTCTTCCCAGCCACTGCCCTGGTGGTTCCTGTGGCCTGCCTCTCTCCCTCCACCAGGGTGGCAGCTTCCCGAATAAAAGAAGGCTCCTCTCCATAGGATCTGTTTGTGGCATCTACACAATGTGAACCAAAAGGCCCTCAGCTGACACCCTTGGCTTTGCCAACATTGTCCAGGTGCAGCCAAGCCCAGGTGGGCTACTGGGAACTGAGAGAGGGTCTCCTGCTCCCCACAGCTGGGCAACCTGAGATGGAAGATGAGGGGCCCAGGCCTGGCCCTGGAACCTGAAGCAAGAGGGATGGCCCAGCCAGAGCTCCTCCCTGGGGGCCCCTGGGCTTCAGCTCCCACCTGAGAGGCTATGTTCCCAGAATTCTCAGGATCTAGCACAGCCTGGATCCTGGGTGTCAAGTGACACTTCATTTTTGGCCCCTTGGTCATGAGGAGCTGTGCTTTGGCATGGAAACGGTAAAACCCCACCGTGGAGTTCCAACACAGAAATTCTCAAGATCCCAGAAAAGTAGTGGTGAGTCTTTAAAAAACAGACGAACCCCTCCACCCACCCACCCTGAATGGAGTGTGTTCAGAGCTGTACAAGCATCTCAAGAGGTAGCAAGGGCTGAGAACCAATATACAACCCAGTGCACACAAAACATGGGGATCGGAGCAAGGAAGTCAGAGGGTCCTAACCCCGAGAAGGAAGGGGGTCTCACCATCTCTGTGTCTGGCTGGGGGCCAGACCCCAGATTTGGCCCTGGCTGCTCAGTGCATGACTAAGTCCAGCTTCTCATTTTGAAGATGAGGAAACTGAGCCCCCGAGTTGCCCACAGTCACGTTCCTTTATGGGTCTACCGAACACACAGTGTATATGGTAATCTGCAACACATCGCAGTTAGTGGGTGGCATGACACGAGTCTGCGGGAAGCTCCATGGGGCCCTGAGGATGGTGGCCTGGAAGAGAGACATCCTCAAGGCTTAATGAGAGCTGGGCAGATTGTGGAGGAGGAGAAGGAGACAGTACCAGCAAGGCCCAGGCTGAGCAAGGTGACTTCATAGAGAGGCACAGGCAGGAGCTTGAGCGTGAAGTGTGAGGAAGGTCGTGGCACTGGGTGGGGGATGCTTTGTGAGTTTAGTAGTGTGGTCCTTCCTCCAGGACTCAGAGGTAACCACAGAAACCATGATGGCAACCAGTACATCCTGGTACCCCAGAAGTGCCCAGGATTCTAAACCCCACCCCTAGCAGTGTCGCAACAACCCCATCGGGGGACCATCAGCCCTTCTAGGATCGGGCGTGGATCAGTAAGTGGACACAGGACCTTATGGATGTCCGAGGACTCTGGTTTGGCCAGAGGAAAGCTGTGAGAAAATAAGTGAAGCTTGATGTTGGTTGATCACTTCCAGTGAACCCTCCTCTCCCTTAGCCTCCTCCACCCTCTGCACCAGGACATGTGATAATAGGGTGTTCGTTCCCATTTTCCAGAGGCCAGCACTGAGGTCCAGAGAAACAAAGGCCATCTGAGAAACCGAGCGCTCACTCCTGGCAGACTGCGCTCCTGAGCATGGCAGGCATGGCTCTGGGCTGTCCCTTCCTTTGGGGATGGGACCTGTACAGAAGCTGTAGAACCTCTAGGACAGCCTCCAGTAGTCAAGTGTCCAGGTCCTGCATTCTCAAGCAGGGACACTGCACTGAAGCTGGGACCGGAGGTAGGGGGTGCGGCTGGGCACTAGCACTGCACAGGGTGTGCCAGGAGCAGCTGGTTTGGTACAGAGGTGGTGAAGTTGAAGCCCAGGGGCTCCTCCCAGGCTGGCCAAACACCTTATGTCTGACCTGGCCGTGGGGAGCCACAGCAGGGCTTAGACCTGGGGAAAGAGCAGGCTACACTGAGACTGGGGCTGTCAGGGGAGGGGAAGTGGGCAGGAGCAGAGTGGGGGTGGGGACAGAGGCCAACTGGGGGGCGGCTGGCCTCTGCTCCCCTTGGTGCTCCTCACCTCACACCCATTGCCCCAAGGAGACAGCCAGAGCAGCAGTGTAGCACATCAGGAAACTGAGTCACTCAGGCTCCTTGCTGGGCATGCTGTCTCCTTGATGCCGTTAGAACCATTCTTCATACGATGCTCAGAGTCCTGTTACGAAGAGCAGCAGCACAGTGGGCAGCGGGGAGCCCCTCCTGCCTGGAGGAGCGCCAGCCTCAGCTCTGGGGGCCCTCACGCCACGCCCTGGCTCCTGCTGCAGCCCTCCTGACCCCCAGGCCAGCGCTGATGCCCCTGTCTCCTCTCTCTTACGGTGTTGGATCACGAGTGCTCCTCACGTGTGTTTACATGGGACCATGCTTGGTGTGCTGGATCAGAGTTCGCTTCGTGCTCACGCGGTTGGCACACAGAGCTTGCTCACCCTCCCACAGCTGCACACAGCGCCCAGCCGTAGCGCAGGCCACATGGTATCTAGTAAACCTTTGGGGGTGAGGGGCTGTCCTGTGCAGCGTGGGACAGCGTGGACAGCATGGACAGGGTGGGGCATTTACCAGTATCCCTGGCCTGTACCCTCTGAGTGGAAGCAGCACCCCTCTCCTCAATTTTATTTTTTTAATCTTTTTTTAAAGTTTATTTATTTAGTACAGGGTCCCACTATGCAGCTCAGACTTGTAGCAGTCCTCCTGTCTCGGCCTCCCCGGTGCTGGGGTTACAGGCATGCACCACCATACCAGGTTTCAGTGGCCGGCTGGCATACCCAGAGTTCCGGAGTCGCCAGGGCATACAGTTCAGGGGATCGAACCCTGGTCCTTGAGCTTGCCAGGCAGGTGCTTAGACTGCTGAGCTACCTCCATAGACCCCTCTCCTCAATTTTAAAAACCAAAGACTCAAGTTGGATATGGTGGCACACACACCTACGATCCCAGTGCTTGGGAGGCTGAGGCAGGAGTATCAAAACTTTGAGGCTAGCCAGGGCTACAAAGTGAGTTCAGTGCCAGCCCGGGCTATGTAGTCATAGTGAAACCTGTCTCCAGAAAAGAAAACCCTAAAACAGAGAAGCCCAAGTCTAGCTGCATACGGGAGTGACCCCGTGAATTGGGGGACGAAAGAGAAGGAGGACAAGTCGGTTTCCTCACGCTAAGGGTGTGTGGCTAGCAGATTGCCGCCTTCACCTGTGCCCGGGTGAGTGTACCATGATTTGTGCCCTTACGTGGTAGTTACAGGGGCACGAGAGAGTTTCTCTTCCAGCCCTGTCTGCAGCGAACCTCTCATCCCAGATGTCTCCGGCCAGGCCTTGACAAGGCCTCCACTCAGCAGTGCTGCCCGCTGGCCACACCTGCCTGTGGCAGATACGTGAAACCAGTCCCCCGGTGCCTGAATATTTCATGCAGTGAGGGCAGAACAGAGTCACAGGACCTTAATTGTTAATGTGGCTTCTGCTGGCCACTGGCCCAGGCATCCCAGCCCCTCCTGCCACTAGATCAGCAGCCGTGGTCATTCCCAGGGACCCTGGGCCTCCCTGTGACCCATGCTGCATGGGGCAGGGTTGTCCCCTGGCCCCCAGCTGGTGGAGGGAAGCAAGAGTCACAGCCAGGCCACTAGGTTCATTGTTCACCCAGGGCTGATTCCCCACACCCACCCAGCAAAGAGCCTGGGGGTGTTGAATGAACGAATGAGGGAGGAGGAGGCAGGGTTGACTAGAAAGGCCCTGACGGGGGTGGTGGCGTGCACCTGTCATCCTAGCACTCAGGAGGCTGAAGCAGGAGGAGCACGAGGCGTTTGAGGCCAGTCTGGGCTACACAGTGAGACCTTATCAAAAAAGAAATGTAGGGGCCTTGCGGGTTAGCTCAGTTCTTTAAGTGCCTGCTCTGACAAACCCAATCAGGCACAGGGGACTGCAGTTTGATCCCCAGCTCCACATGCCCTACCAGACCCACCCTTAAGGCAGCCAGAAAGAAAGAAAAAAGAAAGAAAGAAAGAAAGAAAGAAAGAAAGAAAGAAAGAAAGAAAGA
>NDGN011122439.1:0-17973 GCA_002564285.1 Tympanoctomys barrerae | reverse complement strand
CCGCCGTCTCCTCCGCCTGCTTCTGATTGTGCAGCGCGATCTTCTCGCTGAATTTCCGCGGATTGTTCGAAGTCGCCATCTTCTCGCCGCCGCCTCCTCCTCCTCCTCCTCCACCACCTCCTCTCCCCCCCACTCGCCCGCGCCACCGCGCAGGCGTCGGCCGGGCCCACGAGCGGCCAGCAGAGCGCAGGCGTACCGGCGGGTGTGAGCGGGGCGCAGGCGCACGGAGCGGCGCGCGGCAGGGGCCGAGGGCGCATGCGCGCGCCTGGGGGCGGGGCGGGGCCGGGACGCTCCGGGGAGGGGGCGGTGGAGCGGGGAGAGTGGGAACTTCGGCGCCGGCGCACTGATGCGCCGCCGGGTCCGCTGGACAGCGGCCGCTTGGGTGGTAACAAAATTAGCGGAGAGGCTGTGGTGCTCAAGCCACCAAGAGGGAGGTGTTCTAAACCATGTCCTTCCAATTCACAAGGGTGAGCCAGGCATACCGCACGGACAGGCAGCAAACTCCCCGAGGCTGAGTCTGGGCGCGGACCCGGAGCTGTGGCTCCAGTTCGGGACTTCGGCCATTCACAGACACGTGCATTCGTCCAAACTCATTTCGTTCCCTGCACGTGTGCGAAGCGCCTACTGTGTTCCGAGCAAACTGGGGTGCGCATGAACAAGCAGACGCGGTCCCGTTCTTTCAGGATGCGTAGTGAGGGAAAGGAAAGCAGGGGAAAGCAGGGGCCCTCGGCCTCAAGGTCAGGAAAGCAGGGGCCCTCGGCCTCAGCCCCGACCCATGCACACGCTGCAGAATCACCTCTCACACCTTCCTTCCCCCTCACATACTGCAGCCCTGAGGACTGGAAATATGGAGGCTCAGCCTCCTCGCTGCGCGCTTCCCCAGCTGCGGTCTTGAGCCAGGATTTCTGCCTTGCTGTGGGGTGCCGACGGAAGGACCCAGGGATCCCACCCACGGCCGCCAGTGCCGGGGGCGGAGTCTTCCCGCAGCACGGAGAGAACCTTTAGCTATACGCCAGCAGGCGAGGGACCCCAGCCACCAATGAGAAGAACCAGATTCGGGGGTGGGATTGCAGAGTGGGAGGCAGGAAAGGCTGCAGGGGAAGATGGGGCTGGGGGTGGGGTCTCCAGATTCGTTTTATCCTAGAGTTAGGAACTGTGGAGGCATGCTGACAGAGATTATAGGGGACACCAATTTTTTCCAAGCATGCTTTTACTCACGTTTTACGAGCTTAATAAAATGTGCATATTAAATACATGTGCATACACAGATTTTCATTTGGAGTGGCTTGGGCATTTGCCACTGCCCTATTTTAGGTTTTTTTATTCATATGGCTTCCAGCATTTTCATGTACTTCTTTTATTACCTAATAAGTATCTTCCCTGCCCCACCCTTTCTAGTGTCAAGAGCCATCCTTCCGAGACTTTCAATACCTGAGAGACATGGACCAAACTAGCCTGAAGTGGAAGGACCCCGCCCTAAATGAAAGGCTTGGCCAATCACCGCAGCCCAATGCTAACCCCATTGTGATTGGCTCAAACCAGGCACGTGATCTAGTTCCCCCAATGAGATGCAATTCTGGAACTTTTGTTTGAACCGTGGGAAAGAGAAGACCCTTTCTTTGGCCATCTAGTTTATAAAGACTAGTAGGAGCCTGCCACTGCTCCAGTTTGTCTCGTGAAGAGGAGGGTCTCACAGAAAACATCTGAGCCAAAAGGTAGCAAGGCCTGGGCAATTTAGCGAGACCTCATCTCAAAATAAAAATCAAAAATAAACTAAGCATGGTGGCACACAGCTGGCATATCACCATTCAGGAGGCTGAGGCAGGAGGATCTCAAGTTTGAGCCTACCTCTGACAACTTAGTGACTTCGTGAGACACTGTCTCTAAATTAAAAAAAAAAAAATGAAGAAGGGGAAACTGGAGATATAGCTCAGTGTGAAGGCCTTGGATTCGATGCCCAGCACAGCAAAAATAAATGAGTAAGGGTTGGGGATGTGGCTCAGTGGTAGACCCCTTACCAAGCACTTGCCCAGCCTCATCATAATAGTACAGAAAGAAAAAAAAAAAAAAAAAGGCAGCAGACATTATCCGAGCCCCTCTATTGATCTGTTTTTCCAGCTCTTCACCCGTCTGCCTTTTCCATTAGGAGCCGGAAGTGTACTCCCTTGTTGTGTGAGTTGAGTTAGCATCCCCTTCCTGACCCTGGCGCTGCGTCTACAGCTCCCATGCGTCAAGGGTGAGGCTGAGTGCTCTGCATCTGGCCACCCCAAGGTCATAGAGGACACAGGACAGCGACAAAGACAGCGGCTGCCAAGAGCAAGGTGAGCAAGTCCGGGAGCCGGGACGGGACCTGAGCCTGACCGCAGGCAGAGCTTGGCTCCTGACCCACGCCGGTGTCCATAAGGTTTAAAGCAGTTAGGGTGTGGCAACCGCCCAGCCCATGCAAAGTGCCTGGCTGGCTGACGAGCTGGTGCATGCCTGTAATCCCAGCTAATCTGGTGGCTGAGGCAGGAGGATCGTCAAATTCAAGCTGAGCCTTGCTAATTTAGCAAGAAAGACCCTCTCACAAGAAGGAGGAAAGGCTGAAGAACCCCTCCGCACCCCTTTCCCCACTGGGTCCCCAGAACCTGAGCGATCAGTGGGAGCACCAGCCTGCTCCCTGCATGATGCCAGGACACGGACCCAGGCCAGGGGAGGAGGCCACCAGGGTCAGTCCAGCCCCAGGGCCGCCACTTCCCCTCCCTGCGCCCCCTGCCTCCCTTCTTCCTTTCCCCCACAGCAAGTCACTGCTGCTCATGGGCACAGAAGTGAGGTTTCGGGGGGACCCCACTTCTGCCACCCCCGCCCCCACCACTCCCTACAGATCTCCAAGCGCTGTTTCCTCTGCATGCTCGGGTGCGCGGCACCTTGTCAGCGAGCAGGCCTCGCCACAGGACATGGCCTGCGGCAGCACTCCCCCACCCCGGGAGCACTGAGCGCTCCGGGTCCTGGGCTCCTCCCTGCAGACTGAGCTGAGTTCAAAGGCTGGCAGTGTCTTCCTCTTCTTCTCGCTCCCCCTGAAGCGTATGAGAACCTGGGGGGTCCTTTGTCCCCACCTGAGCTCGTTCTGTTTCCTTAGGCACAGCACGGAAATCTTCACTGAGAGTCGGAGAAACTCCTGCTCATCCCTTAAAGCCCATCTCAAATGTTCCCCACTCTTAGAAGACCAATCAGGTATCCACGGAGAGCCAGGTCCTTCTGCCTGGGCTCACTCTGTCTGGGTCACTCTCTGGCTGGCCCTGATCCCAGAGGGCCAGGAGGGGCCACGCACTAATGTTTCCCTCAAGTTAAGAGTGCATCTTGCAAACCACAGCCAGGTCTACTTGGAGCTCTGTAGCCCGGCCTGGCTCGTCTGTTACTGCCAGCTTCCCAGCAGCGCCGCCCCTCTGTGGCTCCCCTTCACTGTGCCCTGCCCCGACCTCTGCGCAGCCCACCCCGCGCCCCAGGCTGCCCTTTGCCCTGTCTGTGCGCGCACCTCCCGCAAGCCTGTGAGGCACGTTATGGAGAAGCCACAACTCAGGAGAGTGCTCGTGTGGGCCCGCCGGCCTCTGCCAACGAGTGGAGTGAATGGCACCTGTTGGGGCGGGCTGTCAGGAGGACTAAACGTCACCTTGTGTGCAGCATGCAGCTTGGCAGCCCAGAGAAGATGTGATGTCATGCTGCTTCCCAGTCGTGTGAGGGACCTGGGTGTCTTGAGGCACCTGCATGAGATGGAGGCGAATTCGCGCCGAGTCGGTGCAGTGCATGGTAATCCCAGCACTGCAGAGGCTGAGGCAGGAGGGTCGAGGCCAGCCTGAACTGCACAGCCAGGCACTGTCTCAAGGAAAAAGAAATACAATAGAAAAGTCGGGGGAAGGGGGAGTTTGCAGCTCAGCAGCGGATGCTTGCCTAGCAAGCTGGAGGCCCTGGGTTCAGTCCTCTGCAGCAAAAAGAAGAGAAAAAGAAGACGGGCTGTGGCTAGGTGTGGAGACCCGGGCTCCATCCCTACCATCCTCACCAAGTGCAGATATGAAGCCCACGCCTGGTGGACAGGCAGAGCACGAGGCCCCATGGGATAGGAGAGCCACGATGGGCTCAGGTTGCCCCTGGGGACAGCCAGCAGTGACTGAGGCCATCTGGGCCCTGCTCCCGATAACACCCACAATTCTATGCATGTCCTAAAAGCCAGCAGAGCCCAGCAGGCTCCCCAACCTAGGTCCCTCCTCTGATGTCCCAAGTCCAGGATGCCCAGGGCCCCACCTACCTGATGGAGAAGGCAAGCTGGATTTATGGGGGTTTTGCCTTTTTGAGGCAGGGTCTCACCATGGCTGGCCTTGCGCTCACTTTGTTGCGCAGGCTGGTCTTGAACTCTCAGCCACGCTCCTGCCTTCTTTTTCCTTTTCCAGCACTGAGGATCGAGGGACTCATGAGTGCTTGGCAGGCGTTCAACCACTGCGCGCACCCAGCCTTTTCACTTCTGTGTGTGTGTGTGTGTGTGTGTGTGTGTGTATGTGTGTGTGTGATGCTAGGGACCCAACTCAGGACCTTGCGCTTGCCAGGCTTTCACTCTTCGTGTACAGACTGGATCTCACGAAGTTGCCCAGGCTGCCTCGAACTTGCCACCCTTCTGCCTCAGCCTCCCGAGTAGCTAGGAGCACAGGCATGTGCCGCCGGGTCAGCGCTGACGACTACTGTTTTCCGTGCGTAGTTCCAACTTTCCTGCCACCTCTGTGAGATGCCAGTTTCTTAGCACGTGCTTGGGCTACTTACATTGATGCTTGCTGCTTGCAAATAAAAGCCCTGACTCAGACGCAGTGGAAGGACTCCAGCTTGCCGCTCATAACGGAAGCGCTCGGGTGCAAGTGTCGCGCAGGCGCTGTGATCTCTCATCACAAGGGGTCTGGAGGGCAGGGGCCAGGAGGCAGCGGGCATGCTTTTTGAGTTCAGGGATCTAAGAAGAGAATACATCTCTTCTTCCCTTAACTTGCTCTTCATGGCCACAAGATGGCTGCAGAAGCTCCTAGCATCATCTCCACAGAGGAAGCAGTAAGCAAGAGAAGGAGCAACGAGGCCTCTCCCTGTCCAGAGCAGCCAACCCCTAAAAGCTTGCCGGCCTGAGCCGGGAAACACGGCCAGATGGAAAGCCACCCCAGCGAGACACCCAGCCAGCGAGGCTCACGGGAACCTTAAATCTGCCCCCAAGGCTGGGCGCAGCGCTGCTGGCACCAAGGCAGGGCCTGAGGGTAGCTGGGGCACGCACGGGTGGGGGCCCCGCTGGGTCTCCTCCTGCCTGGAGCCAGCACCCAGATGGCGCCCCGGGGCGTGCTGGCTTTCTGCTCTTGCCTGCCCAACCAGGATCTTTGGTGCCACCCGCTCCGGTGCAGCGCCCAGCCGGGGCAGGCTCAGTGGAGGCTCCCGTGCGAGGCGTGAGAGCCAGGACTTGGCGCCAGCAGCTGGGCGGAAGCCACCCCAGCGACTCCCCGGAGCCCCACCCCACCCCCTCGCTGGCTTCGAGGCCCCAGAGTCGCTCTAGGCCCCTCTCGGGACGGCGTTTTCCCACAGCCGGAGCCCAGGTGCGGAGGAAGGCTCCACAGGAGCAGGGCCAGGCCTGGCGGAGAGGCTAGGCGCAGGAAGCAGCAGCCCCAGGGAGGTGCGGGCTCCAGGCCCCGGGAGACTCGGGCCAGCGGTGCGAGGGCTTGAGCGCACACGTGTGTGAGCGAGCAGGTATGCGACCCACTGCTGTGTGCACGAGTGAGCAGGGGTGCCGGCGCGCACACCCACACACAGGTGTGCTCCTGAGCGTGCGCGCGCAGGCCTGTTCCCCCTTTCTCGGAAGCACACAGACCTTCACAAAGTGAACGTTCAAGCCAGTTTCTGCTAAATTAAAAACAGCTTTTTCGTGTTTAAAGTTTACAATACGAAAAATAATTTTCCTTTCTTCCGGGGGCGGGGCGGGGGCTGAGGACATTCCTTGGGCTGCTGTGTGGTTCTGCACGGTCAGTGGCGCGACGCCCCCCACCCAGCCCGCACCCCTGCCAGCTCATCGGGGACAAGATGTTCCAAGGTGTGAGCTGATTGGGGACTTGCAGCTGGCAGAGGCCCCTCTGCCCCCCTGGTGGGCCGAGCCTGCAGCAGGAAGCCTGCTTTTGGGGAGGGGGCAGCGTGTTGTGCTGAGGCCCAGGAAAGGACCCAGCTTTCCACAGCCCGAATCCAAGCGCCCTGCAGCGCCCACTGAGGTCCCACCAGGTGCTGCTTGGCCCAGACCTAGAGGCTGTCGGGCACTGAGCCCCGGTGTGTGGGCCACACGGCTCTCACAGCAAGCAGACTGCCACTCTGGGGACTCCAGGAAGCGCTCTTTGAGCCTCGGGACACTGCCGACTGTTCGGAGAGGAGGGGCCGTGCCCGAGCTGAGGCCTGACACAGAGGACTGGAGCTGCTCCCCGGGCCCACGAGGCCACTGGCCCCAGCCAGAGCCTGGCCTCACTCCGGGTGCCACGTGAAGGGCCTGGCAGACGCCATGGCCCCAGCCCTGGGTAGCGGGAGCCCGGCCCCCAGCTCCTCTGTGGCGGGGAGAGGAGCCCCAGAGGCACGGAGGCCACGGCCAATCTGTGACCAATCAGCTGAGCCACCCAGGCTCAGCGCCGGCCGCTCCATTTTTCCACCATAACATTTTTATTAAATAAAAGGAGACATTAAGAGGCGCTGTTGGCGGAGGCATGAGGTTAATCCTTTGCGCGGTGCGCAGGCCGCGCAAACACGACATCCATCGTTCGTTAGCAGCAAGCAGACGCTTTAAGCTGCCCCCAGAGTACAGATCTCATTTTGAAGACAGCAGTGCTGCCTCCTTACAAAAACAGAAAGTAAAACAAAACAGAAAGGAGCGGTTTTGAGGTTTGCAGCTCAGAATGAATGTGGCTGCAGACGCCACAGAGCCGTGGAGGGAGACTTGCCCGCCCCGGGGTCCCAGCTGGCCTGGCTGACGGGCCGCCTGAGCTGGGGGCCGCAGGCGCCTCCATCTGGGAACGGGACACAGCAGGTGGGTACTGCATGCCTGCCCTCTGCGAGCGCTGGGACGCAGCTCAGGGCCAGCTCAGGGTGAGGGCCAGGACAGGTAGTGTTGGGACGGGCAGGGAGGCAGATACAGCCCGCACGGCCTGGCCCTCACGGCGCCTCGCTCGTGCTGGCCATCCTCGTGCACACCACACGGCGGGGTGAGCGCATTCCAGACCAGGGGCACCCGGCGTGGGAAGGCCTGAGGACCGTACATCGTAAAGCCGATGCGGGTAGGGAGAGCAGGAGTTGGGCAGAGCCCCTGACAGGGACCCGAGGCGACCCCAGTGCCCACTGCCAGGACTCTAGGGGAACAAGGAGCCAAGCCCAGATCCAGCTGGCTGGGAGGGCCGGGGGACCCAAGACGGGGGACTCGTCCAGCCTGGGAGCACCCAGGTCCTGCACCATTGGACGTGCAGCCCAGCGGGCTCCCAGGTCACCAGGGCTATCTTCTGGCCCCAGCGCGGGGCAGCAGGACAGGCGCACAGGCAATGCCCGCAAAGGACTCGGGGAAGTGCAGGTCGCGCTCCCACTCGTCCGTCTCGGTGTTGTACACCTGCACAATCCCCGTGACATTGTTGAGGCGCCAGTTGTAGCCCCCGACAATATAGATCTTCCGCTCCAGCAGGCAGCAGCCAGCCTCAGACTGGCCAGCCCGCATGGGCGTCACACTGGTCCACTGGTCTGTCTCAGGCACGTAGTACTCCACGGCCAGCACGTCGAAGCAGCGGTCCACATGGTCCATGCGGCCACCCAGCGCATAGATGCGGCCTCCAGCGCCCACCATGGCATGCAGCACGCGCGGCTCGCTCATGGGGGCCTTGAACTCCCACTGGTCAGCCACAGGGTCGTAGCAGTGCAGCGCCTTCTTGTCTTCCACCGAGATGCCATAGCCCCCCGAGATGTAGAGGCGGCCCCCCGAGGAGGCGCCAGCGTGGCCCCAGGTGCGGCGCTTCAGCGAGCAGGCATAGCCCCACTCGTTGCGCCGCGGGCAGTAGCGCTCCACCGACGCCAGGCTGCCGGCGCGGTTGCGGCCCCCCGTGGCATACACCATGCCGCACAGCACATTCAGCTGGAACTGGATCCGGCTCTCCTGCATGGCCTGCAGCCGCAGCCAGCGGTTCAGGTGCGGGTCGTACCGGTAGCAGGCATCCACTGCACCCTCGCCACTGCGATACTGCAGGTGCTGGCCACCAGCCACGTACACGAAGTTGTCCAGCACAGCCACACAGGTGTGACTGCACCCCACCTCCATCTCCGTGAGCTCGCGGAAGTGGCGGGCACCGGGCTCGGGCAGCTGGTACACCTTGCTGCTGACAGAGCGGTCGCTGTCTGTGTAGGGCGTGCCGCCAAAGGTGACCAGCGAGGGCACGTCGGAGCGCACCGCGGTGCGTGGCGACTGCATCTCATGCTGCCGGAAGGGCAGCACCTGGTAGTTGAAGGCCTCCAGCAGGTACTGGCGGCACAGCACGTCCTCCACCATGATGTCCAGGGTCTGCACGCTGTCCACCAGCTCCGAGGACTGCATGAGCGGGAAGCGGATGTGGCACAGCACGTGGCTGGCACGCGGCCGCCGGGCTGGGTCGTGCTGCAGCCAGCGGACGGCAGCGCGGAACAAGTCAATTTCAGCGCAGCTCTGCAGCCGATTGCTCTGCAGGAAGAAGACCAGGCGCTCGAGTGGCAGGCGCAGGAAGTCCTCCTCCTCCGCGATCTGCAGGAAGTGGCGGAAGGTGAAGGCGTCCACCGACTCGCGCAGCGAGGCCAGGCTGAAGGTGGTGGCCATCTGGCCGATGTTGAGGCAGGTCTCCACGCTCATGGCTGCCTTGAGGAACTCCTCGCACAGCTCCACCACGGGCAGCATCTGCAGGAACACGGCGGCGCCGAGCACATCCTGCACGCAGTCCAGGTCCAGCGTCACCTCGGCGCTGTAGGCAAAGTCTATGATGTGCCGCAGGCCGCGGGCTGACACACCCTTCAGCTCGATGACGTCCTGGCTCGCCTCCCGCATGCCGCCCGTGAACATGGCCCTGTGGGGTGGCAACATAGGCTGTGGGCAGGGGTGCAGCCCAGGGGTGCCAGGGAGCCAGGCACAGCCTGGCCTGGCATGCAAGAGAAAGACAGATGGGGTGCAGTACTACAGCTGAACCAGGGCCCCCACTGAACCACATCTGCAGCCCTTTTTGGTTTTTATTTTGAGACAGCGTCTCACTGAGTTGCCGTGTGGTCCTCCTGTCTCAGCCTCCCGTGTTCTGGGATGACGGCATACGCCACTGCAACTAGGAAGAAAGGAAGAGTTTTACTCCGTCCCGGGGCGGCCTCCAGGAACAGACTTGCTTCTCACCCTCAGCATGCACCTGGCCCGGGCCTGCCGCTCGCCAGACGGCAGACCACAGGGGCGCCAGCGGTGCGCCTCCAGGCTCTGGCGCCAGGGCGCCCTCTGCGTCTCCTACCTGCCACTGGACGCGAGGCCTCCACTTCACTGGCCTGGGCCTCTGCGGCCACAGGGATAGGGAGGACACCCCCCCAGGAACACCCAGGTGTCCCTAGCTGCTCTGCTGTGGGAGGCAGCAGGGAGGCTCGAGGGCCAGGCTGTGGCCCCTGGGGGCCTGGGAGAGAACCCAGTGTGGCTGGTGCTCACACCAAGTGTTGCATTTTTGTTTTTGTTTTTGAACCCACACCCATCACACTAAACTCCATCCCCAGCCCTTACTTTTTATTTTAAGGCAAAATCTTGCTAAGCCACTACATTGCCCAGGGCTGGGCTTGAACTTGCAGTCCTCCTGCCTCAGCCTCCCAGAGTGCTGCGATGTGGCCACGCACCACCACACCTGCCCAAGCTCACACTGATGCTTCCTGCAGTGGGCGCCACATGTCTTTCCTCAGTGGTACCTGGCTCAGGGACACAGTGGGAGGACATCTCTAGGGTGCCGCAGGCGCCCCCATCCTGCCCCTGCCTGTCGCCCCTTGTCCTTGGGTGCTATGATGAAGACAGGCAGTGGGCCGTGGGTGACAGAGAGAGCTTTGCCTTTTAAGGTCAGTGCCAGCACGGGGAGCCTTTAAAGGGCATCGCTGGCTGGCTGGCCCACCCGTCCCCAAATCCGAAATAAAAATAGCAGCGCCCCAGTTGGCTTCGGTGCTGCAACGCCCCAAAACAACCTCACAGAGGCCACAGGGCGGGTAGCCAGGCCTAGCGGCGTGGTCAGCCAGTCACCAAAGGAGGGTGCCACTGCTCCTGTGCCATGCCAACCCCAGCTCCAGGTATCCCCCACTGCTGGCCCAGCCACTGCACAGGACAGATGGACAGACCCATAGACCCACTAAGGCTGTGGCCACTATGCAGGGAATGGGGACAGAGCCCAGCGCACTGGTGTTGGCAAGACCCAGCTCAATGCAGTTCTCAGGCCCCCCTCCCCTTTGGCTGGCCTGCTGTAGGCACCCTGATGTAGATCCAGGCTGTATCCCCAAGGCTGAGGCCACTGCCTGGCATACAGTAGGCATGAAATACAGACTCTGGGAGGCTGAGGCAGGGGGGTCACAAGCTCAAGCTGAAACTGGACAACTTAGCAATTGGTAAGACCTCATCTCAAAATAAAAAATTGGACTGCAGCTACAGCTCAGTGCAAAGGCGGAGTTCAATCCATACTATGGCTTAAAAAAAAAAAGAGAGAGAAAGAGCTGGTCAGATAGCTCAGTGTACTAAGCACCTGCTTAAGCAAGCGCAGGGCTGGGTTTTGGTCCCCAGCACCATGTGCTGCACCAGCCCTGCCCCCAGGGGTGCTGAGCAGGCCACTGAGACCAGGAATGGTGGCACACACCTGTAATCCCAGCACGGGGGAGGCTGAAACAGGAGGATCACTACGAGTCCGAGCTGCGTAATGAGACCCTGTGCCAAATACATAAAAAAATGAAATTAAAAGAAAAAGATTTCAAGGGACAGTCCTACAGCGCCCGCCACTGTGCCCAGAGCCAGGGCTGCCCATCAGGTACCTGAGCAGCTGTCTGCCCAGCACTTCTGCCCCCGTGTGACAACTGAGAGCTCAGCAGGCCCACCAACCCGAAGGAGAGGCCAGCACCACCCGGCCCTCCTCGGGTCCCTGGCCGCTGCCCCCACCCACTGCTGGGCGCTCACCGGAAGTAGTCGCTGCAGGCAGCCAGGACCACCTTGTGCGCGTGGAAGGCCTCTCTGCTGACGGTGAGCACGACGTCCAGCAGCTGGCCCTGCGCACGGAGGGCGGCCAGGCCCTGCAGGAGGCTGGCGCTGTGGCCGGGAGCTGAGAAGGTGCACTTGAGAGTCCCATGCTTATCAGCCACGCTGTGGGGAGAGCAGAGGTGGACAGTTCTGATGCCCAGGACAGTGGAGGGCAGCCATGGAGACTGGTGCCAGGTGGCAGAGGCTGGCCACGGAAGGCCAGTGAGCGTACAAGTCCACAGCAAACGGCTGGGTACCCTGGGATGTGGTGTGGGGACGAGGGGAATGTCAGTATGCACAGGGCCTCCTTTGGGGTGAGGAAGTGCTCCAGAATCAGCCAGCGAGGAAGCTGCACAACACCGTAGAGGCACCAACTGCTGCTGAACTGCCCACTTCCCAACAGCTTAGAGCTGGCCAGGTGGCACAGGCCTGTCAGGCCAGCACTGCAGGAGGAGCACGGTTCACGCCTAGCCTGGGAAACCCAGCAACTTAGCAAGACCCTGTCTCAAAGAGTAAAAGAGCACAAGGATGCAGCTCAGAGTGAAGGTGCTGGGTTTCATCCCCAGCACCAAAACCAAAAATACAAGTACGGCACACGCGACAGTGCACACCCGCCCTCAGAGGCCATCCCCCAGGCCACAGCTGCCCTCCCAGCACCACACTCTCCCCGCACTCAGAGGCCCCTGCCTCCACGTGGCCCTTGGAAGACCCTCGAGAAAGGGCAGCCAGGCAGAGCAAGGTACCTGCAGTCCAGCACTGACTGCCGGAAGTAGGAGGACACAGTATAGGAAGCTGCAGGTCCCTCCCAGGGGGTGCTCAGTGGCAGCAAGCAATGCAGGGGTCTGGGGAAGCAGGGCTGGGTGCCGGGTGCCGGGTGCCAGGTGCCTTCTCCTGGCTGAGGGGAGCAGGTGGAAGGGATGCCCACCTCGGCACTGCCCACCCAGCCAGGAGCAGCTGCCTCAGCTTCTCCAAGCCCCCAACAGCCTGGAAGTCTTGAAGGCTGGGAAGAAGACAATGATGGGCCCGGGTCCCTTGATCAGGCTGCCCCTGCCATAACCTGCTCAGCTCTTGGCAGCTGGGGTACTAGGAGGCAAAGCAGCCCTGCACCGGCGGAGGAAGGCCTGAACAGACCCAGAGCAGGCACACCAGGGCATCTAAGCCCATCGGGGACAGCAGGCAAGTGAGCCACAGGCCGTGCAGTAGAGCTCCCGGCCGCAGGTTCTCACCTCGGCCCATCGCCCACTCCCTCCTTCATGCCTGCACCGGGCAGCACTCTGCTGATGGGTCTGGGCCTGGCATGGGGCACTCGTGGTACCGTAGAAGGGTGGGGACAGACACCAATGGACTGGATGGGACATTTAGAAGTAGCCAGAGCTGAGATCAGAGACGGGAGGAAAGGGAACAGGACAGGACAGGACGGACAGAATGGGACGGGACAGGGAAAGCCGGAATTCCTGAGCACCACGCAGAAGCCTCAGAAGCCCCAATGCACACATGTGCCACAGTGTGGGCGTCCCTGCAGCGCACCCTGGGGAGCTGGTGTCCGTGAAGATGTGGTGGACACACAGGGACTTGGAAGGGACCCCAGAGGTCTGAACCCAGACACCAGGCTGAACCCAGGCTGCCTGAGAACCCTGCCGCTGTCCCCAAGGCCAGAGCAAGCTCACAGCTGGAGCCTCTTGCAACAGCCGCAGGGGAGGGTGCCGGGCGAGCCGAGCCTCTTGTGGACACTTTGCCTCACAGATCCCTGCGGCCCCGCCACAGCCCCTACCATGCTGCTTCACTCTGGCACCTTGTCCCCCAGAGCTGGAGGAGGCCGGGCAGTGCAGGAGGACTTCTCGTGTCTCTCTACACCCGCAGGGCAGGTGCGCATGTATGGTTGCCCCCCCAAAAGGGGTTCACACAGGGACAGTGGCATCACGAGGCCACTCAGAGACGCCAGCCCCCTCACAGAGGCCCTGTCGGTCACTCGTGTTGTCCCTGCCTTCCGGGTGCCTGCTCACCTCTCTAGAGCCTCTGCTTTCCAATAAAAACCGCAGCACAGGGGAGGAGGCACAGGCACCTTCGCTCCTCAGAAGCACGCTCCTCCGCACACAGAAAGCACACAACATCGGCCCGGGCAGCAGCCTTGAGGGAGGGAAGCGGTGCACCCAGGAACGGTGGGAGAGTAAGCAGGAAGAGAACCCTCTGGCTTCACAGCATCCTGGTGAGGCCGAGTCCCAGGAGGACGGCGTGGCACGGCGGGCCACACTCTAGAGCCCCAGACTCCAGCCCAGAGATGGCCTCTGCGACCATCTGAGGGATGCGATGTGGTGCTCCCTCAGGAACCCCAGATGCTCAGGTGTGGACCCACGCCCCCATGAGGGCGACACCCCATGCAGGGAGATGCTGGAAAAGGGCTGCGGCGAAGTACCCTTGAGGGAGGAACAGCAGAAAACGCCTGGGCCTGGTGGCACAGGTGCAGCGTGTTCCCAGTACGCCTGCTCATGGGCACTGACTGACCTGGCCCTGCAGGTGTGTGAGCCAGGCCCAAATGTGCCGCCTCCCTCCAACTTGGGCGCAAGCAGGTAGGGGGCCATGCGACAACAGCCAGCAGGGAGGCTGTGGCTGCACCTCACCCAGACGGAGGAGGAACTCACGCCCTGTGTGCCAAGAATGCCCCCAGAGGGCAGAAAAGCTGGCAGCGGCGCTGCTCTGGGCGAGGACAGGGACACAGTGCCTGCCTCCCCGCCCTGGGCTAGTCTCTTCAGCGGATAGCGGCGACCACGGAGGCAGGCAAGAGCCTCCTGGCACGGGGGTTCCTGGGGTTCTCAGGGACAGCACAAGTGACTGACAGGCCTCTGAGAGGGGAAGCTAGGCTGGGTCTCGGTGGCCAATGGTCTGGTCACCCCAGCTCTGGTGATCTGGGAGCTCAGGGACACGCGAGGCGCACACGCCTTGGCCACAGGTGGGCGCGGCTGCCCTACCGCTAGCGTGTGGCAGCGGGGCACTCCAGGAGTCAGGACAGCCCTGCCCATGAGACGCCCGGCTGGACCAAAAAGGGAGAGCAGCCCTACCCCCTGCCCCTTCATGTCCCATGCAACAGGGGCCTGCATGGCTGTGTCCCTCCCTGTCCTACAAAGAGTCCTCTGTCCCAGAGCCCCCACCACCGAGGGCAGCCACAGTGGCAGGCGCCCCCAGAAGCTCAGACAGCAAGGTACAGCCCGGGTCGAGGTGGACAGAAGCAGAGGGCAGCCTCGCTGGTGACTAGGGAAGGAAAGAACCCGTCATTCAGGTTGGACCCAGACAGGGGGCGGCTGGCCCCAGGAAGGCAGTGGCCCTCAGCCCGCCCAAGTCTCCAGACGGCCACTCAAGTCACAATCACCCGCACGTGAGTCATCGGAGCCCGTGCGTCAGCAGCCGGGTCAGGGTGTCCCTGGAGGCCACTCACCCTGGCTGCGTCCTTGGCCTGGCCCCGGCCTCCACAAGGCTGCGCCTCACCATCCTCACCATGCCTTGCCTGGGTCCCCCTGTGAGGCACCGGGTGGGGCATGTCCTCAGGGACATCTGTGTCGGGGAATGGCGTCCTCGGGGGGCAGCCTGGCTTTGTGTCTCCTCTGGAGACAGTGAAGGGATGCAGGAAGGGTCACAGGACACTCAGAGCCATGCCAGCTGTGGCCAGCGTCATGGTGACCAGGCCGGTTGGGGACCAGGAGTGGGGGCCATGGGACTGCTCCTGGGGCTGGTGGGGGAGCAGAGCTGGGCACCCACCAGGGTGGGCGCCCTCCTCTGGCCTCATCCCTGCAGTTGCCTCCCGGCTGGCTAGAGAGATTTGAAGCCCCAGATCATTCTCACTGGAATGTCCAAAAAGGGAAAAAAAAAAAAGCAAGAACAAGAAGAATTTCATGGAAACGTTTCTTTGGGGCTTTGTTAAGCCCTTTCCCACCCCCACGCCGAGCGGACAGCCAGCGCGCCTGTGAGCGCCCCGCACACACTGTTCTGAGCGCAGGCTCGCTTCCCCGGCTGAGAGCACTTCCACTTCCCAAGCCAGCTCCAGGTTTATTGTCCATGTGGCGGGGCGCGGCACATCGGAGCAGCACAGCTGGCTGGCTGCACCCCGGCCCTTCGAAGCCCGCCCCGCCCAGGGTCCCTGTGTGGAGGGGCGAAGGACGGCAGTGCCCTCTTCAGCTCTGCCCCAGCCGGCAACTGGAGCACCACCATGGCTGGATGTAGAGCCTCATCAGAGACCCAGAGGGAAGGGGCGCAGACCCGGAGGGTGCGCAGGATGGGGCAGAGACAGGGAAGGGGGCCAGGGCCCTGGAACTGTGCGCGGAGCTCTGCGCCCACCGAACACATCTGGCTCCTTTACAGGCATGCATGCGGGCAGACGCACACTCCTCCTCTCCAACCACAGGAGGCACAGGAGACGCGGACACCCCCCATTACCATGGATCCTTCCCCACACACCTCCCAGAGAGCAGGTGCCAGGCTTTGGGGAAGCCGAGGCCTATGCAGCCCTCACAACTGCAGGTGGCATCTGGGACCAAGGCCCCAGGATGAAGAGTGCAGAAGACTACGGTACGATGTACTCCCTGAGGCAGCTGACCCCAGTTGCTGTTGCTGTGGTTACCACAATATTTCACAGTTCTGGGTACTCGTGCTCCCGGCCGGCAGGATAAAGTCATTGTGTTCTGGCACCTGGAGCTGGCCTCAGACTCGAAGGCCGGCCAGCAGCCCCCACACTCACGTCAGTGAGCCTTCCCCTGGGACTGTGTGGTGGCCCCATCCCCCTTCCCGGCCGCCCCTCCTGAACAGGGCCAGCTCCTTCCCAAAGGGTTCCCAGAAGGGGGGTGCACAGGCGAGAGCAGTTCTACTGGGAGATGGCAAGGGGCCCAGGAACTGAAAAGGTCCCCACAGCAGTGTGCCCCTGCAGGAGAGGAACCCAAGTGCTGAAGAGCTGAGGAGGAGGAATCAGAAACCCAGGACAGACAGACTGACAGAAAGGATCTGCCTGGGCAGAGGCGGGTGGGCTGGGGTCTGGCGCTCCCCCACCACATGTGAGTCCTGGTCCCCTCCCTACCCAGTGCTGCAAGTGTCCGCCCCCTGCTGTGGCTCCCTCCAGCTCCCAGTGCATCAGCAGTCTATTGGGGTCCCCTACACCCTGGTCTGCATGAGCCTGGCTCTGCCACGGCAGGTCTGTGCGTGCCCAGGTGGCAGGTGTGATGGGAACACAGGCCCTGCTGCTGGGATGCAGGCAGACAGACCCTGCCGGCCCTGAGCATCGCCACACACAGCCTGTGTCCTGGGCCCTGGGTGTCTTCAGCTTCACCAAGCACACAGGAAGACAGGAAACAGCACCTGCAGCATCGCTGGGAGGCAAACCGGCAACCTGGCCACTCGCAGGCCCAACACTACAGCCAAGAGAAAAGGCACCCCTCTGCCTGGCTGCAGCACACCCCCTCCTCACGGCTCTGTCCCACCACCTGGAAGGCAGGGCAGAGAGGGAAGTCAGAGGAGCAGGAGTTTCATCCCAGTCTCCAGAAGGAAAGGGCCTCCAGAAAGGAAGCAGGTAGGCAGCTGGGCGAGGTGCCGTGTACCTGCTCCCGGGGTCACTACAGGTGCTACCCGAGGCTGACCCATGGGGTCTTTACGCTAGCTCCTGGCCTGTGGCCCATGGAGCGCAGTATTCAAGGAGCTCTGGCCACTGCCAATGGACAGGAGGCCCTTGGGTGATGTCCCAGCCCCTGAGCACCCAGCTGCAGCTAGGCACTTCTCCAGGCCAGCAAGAGGTCCTGCCACCCAGAAGCGCCCAGGATGAGAGGACACAGTCGGCCCCACTTTCCCGTCCAGCAGCAAGCTCTCTGCATCCATGGCGCATGGTCACTGGTACACAGCAAGACCCAACACAGGAGCATCCCTTTAAAACAGGCCCCACCCGCCAAGTGACCACCCCTGCACTAGGCTATAGGAGGCCACACACAAACCCATCTCCCGACTTTCCACTCGCTACTGTGTCCTCATTATCCCCATTTAATGGATAGCCAGAGAGGGTCAACACTTGTCTAGTACCACACAGCAGGCGGGAGGAAGGACACCAGGTTTGCCAGTGGAGACGCCTCACCTGTACCACACCAAGTCCCAGGACCACCGCCGAGATGCAGATGGGCAGACTGAGGCTCAGAGGGCTGAGACTGCTCCTGGAGACCTGGCCACACTCAAGGGTGGGTGCGGAAGCTCCTAGCGCCGGCCCAGGGGAGAAAGGTGCACCCCGCTAACCTTCCAGCTGCCTGCAGAGAGGTGCAGTACCTGCCAGGCCACACTGCTGCCCTGTCTGCCTGAGCCTCAGCCTGGCCGTCCTCTCTGCTCATGTCCCACCATCCATCACTTGTCCGTGTCAGCCTGTCTCCCCACAGCCAACACAAGAGTCCTCCAGGTCGAGCAGGGGAGGAGCTCACTGTGTCTACCCCATGGGGCTGGGGCATGTGTGCGTAGGTGTAGGGCAGGCAGGTGAGCAGGCCAGCTGGACACCTGGGTGGTGTGTGTGAGTGTATATGGGGGTGGTTGGATGGGTAACTGGAGGGTAGGGGGAGACACAGATGGATGGATAGGTGGACGGACGGACGGATGGTTGCTGGCTAGGTGGCCGGATGACTAGGTGAATGAAGAAGTGGTCATGAGATGAATGGATGGGTGGATGGACAGGCGGAGGAAGGGAGGGCTGCGTGAGATGAATGGAT
>NDGN011122435.1:0-15137 GCA_002564285.1 Tympanoctomys barrerae | reverse complement strand
AAAAAAAAAAAAAAGGTGTATTATAGAATCTGAGTTTTTTGGTATTGTTTTAGGGAAGGGTCTATAGGGTGTTCAGGGTCTCACTACTAGATCGGAGCGATCCGCCTGTTTACAGCCAGCACGGCAGGCCAGGGGATCGAACCTGGGGCCCTGCGCCTGCTTACAGGCGCTTTAATCTGCTGAGCTATTAGGCTGGCCCTTTAAGGTTGAGTTTTACACAGGAAGAACAGCACTTGGAGGCAGGCCAGGGCACAGCTTTCTGCTGGTGACATTGCTGGCTTAAACCGTTTTGGGTTAGTTTGCTTTATGTGGCACGTGGACACTAACGGAGGTACTCAAGTACCTGGTTTTGGCTGTGGAATACCCCGGCACAGAGCGCGCGGCTGCCGGCAAGGGTGCTCGCGACGCCCGCAGCAGCTCTAGACCTCCGCTCCTCGCTCACAGAAGCGACGCGCCGCTGTCCCTGCGATCTGCTCTGTAGGCTCTGCACGGTAGTTTCCAGCCAGTACCTAGGTGATAATTTGCTTGGTAAAGCACCTAAGTTTTTGAAAGGCCATCCCCCGTGTTTTCTCAGGCACGACTGCACAGGGCAGGGGTGGCTGCTGCGATGCACACTTCGGAGTAAACAGCCACCCTGGAGACAACCGTACAGCCCAAGGAAGACAGTCCACAGCCACACGGTGTGCTCAGAGATGTCACTGCACCCCAGGGGTGTAGGGGACTGGACAGGAGGGGGGGCAGGATTTAAAAATGCACCGTAGCGCCCCACCAAGGAACAGAAGGCGGTCTCCGGAGGGGCGAGCGCAAGTGGAGTCCGCAGGCTGCGTCCCCTCCACGAGGCAAGGACCGAGGCCTCCATCCTTCTGAGGCCTGGTTTTCTCCATTAAGTGTAAACGGGGCTGGGGAGACTGCTCGGCGGTCTAAGTGCCTGCCCGACAAGAGCAAGGTCTCCAGTTAGATCTCCGGTACCACATGCTGTGCTGGCCACCAAAACCGGGCGTGGGGATGCACCCCATTAATCCCAGCACTGGGAGGCTGAGACAGGAGGATCACTAAGAGTCCCAGCTGTATAGTGAGACCCTGTGCCAAAAAAGATTTTTTTAAAAAATTAAAAGTATTCCCACGCTGGGCAACACCAGCTTTTGCCAGGCAATTAAAAAAATTCAAATAGCACAATGCCTGAGAATTTTTTTTAAGAGTAAAACATTTCTAAAAACACTAAAATGATACAAATTTCAGAACAAGGTAGGAAATTAACAATGGTTGTTATATTCCATCTTATCTTCAAAGTGGTTGTTCCGATTACCCGACGTCCTTTAGGGCCTCTACCGTGATGCTAGCTCAGGTTTGGGGGATAGCAGTTTAGGTGCTGCAAGAGATGGGGCAGGGCAAGTTCGGGGCATGCTGGCAGTGACTGAAAGGGCACAAGCCACCTGAGAAGGGAAAGGGTGACTGGGAGGAGCTGAAATCCAAGCCTAGGCAGCCCCAAGAGTGCAGCTGGGAAACCTCGCTGGGGATCAACTACTGGCGCTCAGCTCAGAGGACTGCGGACAGCAGGAGTCCTGCGGGAAGCCGTCTCGGCGGTGGACAGCAGTTGGGAGATGGACTGGTCCCAACGTGATGGAATTAGCTAAAGTTCTGGGTACCAATCCTCAACGTGGGAAACAGAATCTGGAGTTTCAGTCCAGGTTAACTGGAATGTAGTGCAAATGAGGTGGATTAACAAGGTAGTGCCCATGTTACAGCAGGCAGGCGGGGTGGGAGAGGTCAGAAGAGACCCATCCCTAACCACGCTGGGCAACACCGACTCCACCAGCAGCGCCAAGCAGAGCCCTACACAGCACTCCCCAAATTTCACTCCTGCATTATTTTCACACTCACACTATGTACTAGTTTCACCTACATGATTCGGACTTAAATGTCAAACGTTGCACTAAAAACACCCCTTAGAAAAGCTGTCCAGAAGCCTAACAGCAGGTGTCACGCACCCGCAGCACCTACTGCGCCGTCAGAGCGAGGCGCGGCTCGCACAAACCCGCCGCCAGGAGCCCAGCACCCGCGGCGTCACCAGCAGGCAGCGGGCGGCTTCCTAGCACGCCCCGCGATCTCACGTCTACTCCAGCCGCATCACCAAACCCTCGCAGCAGCTTCTTACCGGTCGCAGTACCGTTCCGGCTGGCCGGTGCTCAAGGGTCTGCGCGCATGCACAGGCGGACTGCGCAGGCCAAAAGAATACTTACGGGTTCAGGAAAACACACTAGTCTAAGTGGGTCACAATTCCTCGGGATTCAAACCCAACTTTAGAAGTTCAAGTCCGCACTGCTGTTGGCTGCCAGGTCCTGCCTGCCCCGCGGCCACCGCCACAGGTCTGGCTGCGAGCGCCCTCCAGGGCGGGCAGCTGGGGCCATCGGCTCAGCGGCAGGGCGCACACGAGGGTCTTAATCAGGGACATGAACATGAGACCCAACCCTCATTTCCTGAGTAACGCAGACATCCAACGTGTGAAAAGTTTACTGAAAACTTTTATTGTAATCAAAACGTCACATAACAGGGTTGTAATGAGTTCAGCAAATCATTCTGCTGATATTTTAGAACTTATACCAGCTTTTGCCAGGCAATTAAAAAAATTCAAATGTGAAAATTTCACAGTAAACTCCACCCCAACTAATTAATGGTGGTTAAAAATAATAGGCCCTAGCAAAACCTCTCAGGTTACATGGTCACAGCTCACAATTCTGTACAAAAGTCCGTGTTATAAAGCTCTGATGTAAAAATCAAATAATCAAGCAGCAATATTTTAAGTGCAGCACAGGGTCTCCGTGTCATTATTTACAAGGCTTCAATCTCTTTACATTATAACAAAATTTAATACAGATGACTTAGGAATTAAGTCAATTAAAAAAATCCGCCCTTCTACACGGGGACAGATTTCGCTTTTTGGTCATCCTTCTCCTTCTCCTTCTCCTTGCTCTTCTTTGACTTCTTCTTCTTGTGTTTGTGTTTTTGGCTTTTCTCCGGCTCCACCTCGGCGCCCGCGTGCTTCTTGTGCTTCTTATGCTTCTTATGCTTCTTGTGCTTCTTGTCCTTCTTCTTCTTCTTCTTCTTCTTGCTGTCCTGGCTTCCTGCCGAGCTGGCGCTGCTGCTGTGGCTGCGCGTCTGGCTGCCCGAGGGGCTGCGGCTCCTGCTTGGGCTGGCGCTGGGGCTGCTCTGGCTCTGGCTGGCGCCCGCCTGCTGCCCCGCCGCGCCCGCTGCCAGGTCCTCCTTGGCTTTCTCGGCCACCGGGTCTTTCGGGTCCTTCGCAGCGTTTCCAGAAGCGTCGTCCTCCTTCACAGACAGGTTGCTCTCACTGTCACTCTCGTTGTAGTCCGGCTCGAAGGCAGCTTCGTCGGTTTCTCGAGTTAAGTCGGAAGACAGCCTGGAGGCCTGGCTGGGCGGGGGCTTCGGTTTCGGGGCGCTCCGGTCCACGGGTGCAGGCAAGGCCGCCTGCTCCTTCTCCATGTGCGGGGCTGGTGGGCTGAGGACACTCGGTGGCACCGGCACCTTCGCGGCGCCCCGCGCCTCCGCCACAGGCTTCTCACGATCCTTGCCCGAGCTTTTATCTGCAGGTTTTGTCTCTTCAGTGGAGCGTTTAGTATCATAAGGGGACTTATGATCATGAGGTTTTTTGTCTCTTGAGGGACTAGAACCTTTTTTGGAATCTGCAGTGCCCTTCTTAGGCAAGTCTCTCTCCTCCTTTGGCTTGTTCTTCTGCGCAGCAGAATCCTTACTCCGAGAAGGAGAGTCTTTCCTCCTTGTTGCTTCACTCCTCTCCTCTCTCCGTTTAGAGCCTGAATGCTCTCTGTTCTCATAGTCCAGTTTTTTGTCTCTGCTGGGAGTGAAGTCTTTGCTGGAGGAGCTCCGACTGGAATCATGCTTCTCTGAAGCTCGAGTCTCTTTAGACGACTGAGACCCACTTTTAAAATTTCCTTGTTCATTTACGCGCTCCAGACTGCTGTCCTTCTCGGGCTGCGCGCTACCCTTCCTCTTCTCAGGGTTTTCCTTCTCCAAGCCCGCGTGCTCCCGATCTTTGCTTTTGCCCTTCTCACTAGACGCAGAGCTCTTTGAACCCTTCACCTCATGCTGCGCAGCTTCGTGGCTCAGCTCCTTGGCAAGTTTCACCTTCTCTGACGGCTCACTTGCTTTCTCAGTGTACTTAGTTGCGCTCGAGGGCTTCGTGGCGACATTTTTTATAACACTAGAAGGCTTCCCTGCACTTGGTATAGGCTGTGTGGACTTGGTATCCTCTTCCTCAGACTCAAAGTCATCTTTATCCCATTTGGACTGTGGAACCTGGATCATAATAATAACATCTTCAGCAGGGGCCGTATTGTCATTGTTATATTCTTCCATAGTCTTAATTACAGTTCGCTTTGTATCTGTTTTTTCTTCAGATTTTCGCACAGGACTGCCTCCAGTTGAGCTCGTACTAAAAAGGAAAAAAATGCTTTTAATTAATGAAGAATTACTAATTATAAAACAATACAAAAATGCTAACTTCAACATGATACATTTTAACTTTAAAAGGCCAAATTATTCTTTTCTAATAAAAATGCGAACAAATGTGTCTCAACACCCTGATCTTCTTATAACGGTCTTTAAAAACCACGAAAATGTTAATCAGGCCAATCCCCACAATCAGCACATTCTTAACGCGGAAAACACAGCACAGGTCAAACTCAAAGAGCACATTCCCCACGGGTCCCCGCGCCCCTTCCACGTCAGTACCTGGTGTAGTCCACGAGAGCCGAGCTGGACCCTTCCGTCCCGGGCACTTTGCGCTTGGCCTTCCCCTTCCCCTTCTCCTGTTTAATCTTGCTAGAGGTGGACTCCAACTTTTCGGGGAGCTCTTTTGTACTAGACACATTTTCTGTCCCCCCAATTTTTTTTCCAGTCTCTCGGTTGAGCTTAATTTTTTTGGCTGGCGCAGATGAGGATGGAATTTTGTCCTTTTCTGGGGACCGATCCATCTTTTCAACATCAGATTCCATTTTGCGCTTTGGTGATGGCTTCATTATTTCAGTTACTTCTAGTTTAGATATTTTCATTGCAGTTGACTCAAAATCTTTATCTACACCTTTTTCTTCAGTTTTTCTTTTTCTCTTCTCTCCCTTACTATCAAGTGGCTTATTTTTCTCACTGGGCTTTTTGGCCTTTTCTTCCTTATTAGCTAGCTTTTCTGACTTGACGTCTTTGGAGTAGTCCTTTTTTACCTTTTCTTCCTTGATTGGCTTTGTTTCTGGGTGCTCTTTCGCTGATTTAGAATGGGCTTTCCTGAGGGTTCCAACCATCTTTTCATCCTTCTGGGAGGAAGAGGATCTAGCAGGGTCAGGCTTTGGAGTCTCCTCTTTGGCCTTTTTAAGTGGCGGTTCAGGCCGAGGAGATTTTTCCCGCTCCCCATCCAGTTTTTCCTGGGGTCCTTTAGCAGGTTTGCCAACACTTTCTTTTTTGGACACAGCATAACCATCGTTCTTCCGCTTGGTCTTGTCACCTTTAGCTTTTGGTTTATCTTTCTCCCTCTTGTCTTTTTCAGACACTGATTTGAAAGTGATGGAGTCTGCGTCCATTGGCTCATCCCTCACGGGGGTGGCATCGTCTCTGCCTGGAAGAACAAACAGCGAGTCTGGCTTATTTTCCTCAACACCTGGAGGCTCTCTTGATTTCCTAGCAGTCTCTAACAATTCTGGGTTCAGGAAACCTTCACTCTCTTCGCCTTTTCTTCTTTTCCTGTGTTTCTTATGCTTATTTCCTTTACCATCTCCAGGAACATTTTCATTCTCCCTCTCTTTTGATTTTGTACTATCCTTCTGATTGTGACTGTCCCTTGTTGAAAGCTTCTCTGGGTAACTGCCACCTATATTTCGACTTCTATGACTCTGTCCAACATAGTCTTCTCTGCGACCTCTTGTGAAGGGTGAATTTCTGACATTAAGAGGTAAAAGTCTCTCTGGGGAGAAAGCCTCCCTATTTGTGGAGGGTCTAGGCTGTGCTCCAGCAGCATAACCTTTATAGTATTTTTCATACCACTCTCTGTATTTTCTCTCCCATTCTCGATAACGCTCCTTTTCAAATGGATCCCTAAAATCCACACTCCTCCCGTAGTACGCCTTCACGTCATACGGTGGTGGGACTTCTCTGTACCTATTAAAATATTCGCGCTCAGCTTCTCCTTGAGGTACACTACGCTTGCTGGGAGACTGTGCCCTAAACGCCTGAGGAGATCTTGATCGGGAGTGATAGCGTCTATATGGGGGTGACCGTGACCTAGACCGGTGGTGCCCGTGGGACCTGGACCGGGAGCGGTAACTGCGACTCTTGCCTCCGCCTCTCCGGGGGTACGGGGGTGAGCGCGAGTAGGAGCGAGAATGCGAGCGGCTGAACGAGCGGGAGTAAGAGCGTGAGCGTGTCGAGCCGGATCTTGATTTAGAGTAAGTGTATGAACTTCTTGAGTAGGATGACCCACTATAGGGAGATTTGGACCTAAAACCAAAAATAGAACAATAATTGGTAGTTGAGAAATATATATAAAATAAAGTACAGATTCAGATTCTACATTCTTGCTGCTTCATTATTCTTTAGGGCAAATTTTATCTTGGGTGATTAAAGAGGCACAGTGACCTCCTCTGGCATGGAATACAGCAAACAAATCAGAGCAACCATTTACCACAAACAAAAGTGCAGTCTTAACTACAGTGGAGCGCATTCATGTACCATGAGTTATATGAACTTGTTAACTATTAACCAAAATGCCAATTAAATTTAAATTTCACTTCCTATTCAATTATTGAAATAGCAGTCCATTTTTTGTCCTATACTGGCTAACACATTTTAGCTTTAAAAGGAACCACATTTTAAGTGTAAAGCTAAATAAAAAAGACTTTTAAACTTCCAGGGAATTTTTACAATTCAGTTTTTAATCAATGAAGTACTCTATGTTCTACCACTACCTCATAATCACACAAGTTAATGTTCCAGCGCGAAGCTGTGGCCTTTGCTAAGAGGGTGCTTGCAAGTTTCTCTATTTTCTTACTCCTTCCTTTCATAAACATTTCCCAATTATTTTAAACTATAAATGATGCCAAGGAACAAGGGCAATTTAATCCCCGTAATTGCTACTTCTACACAATAGAATTTACAGAGACATTTTTTCAATAAACATATACTGGGGAAATAGGCGACATCTCCATTTCTATATACCTAGACCGAATCAAAAATTTCATGAGTACACTTATATCCACAGCTAATCCCTGGATATTCAAAGTCCCATTTGTAGTTCTGTTGTGAAGGCTTACAAAACACTAACCTGGAAAATGAGCGCCTACGCTCCTTTTGAATCTTTTTGTATTCCATCAATTCCTTAGCAAAATCATTTGTAAACTCATCTAGCTTGGACTTTTTCTTTTCCCTAGTAAAATAAAGTTAAAGAGTGAAAGTTAACAAAAACCATTTAAGAAAACTAACAAGACAAATGTAATTAGATCATGAATGAGATGAATGAAATTGTCATTAGTTTTCCATTTTAAAACTACAAAGGACTAGGAATCCCTGAGGAAGTTGTTTATATGGCTTTGGTTTAAATTTTAGGTGAATTTTCTTTTAAGTGGAAACACTGGAAAAATGTTTCCAAAGATACCTATTTAATGTTATACCAGAAAATGAAAAGGTATATAATAATTTTAAATTAAAATACTTACTCTTCCTTTAGTCGGCGCTGTTCTCGATAGAATTCTTCCCTGGACAAAGGCGGCGCCTGTGTTGTCGGGATGGTGTTTGAATGGGCTGTCTGCACTCCTGATGATACCCAAGGTGTTGACAAGCTGGCAGGGGCTGGAGGAAACCCTGGAGGAGGGACACCATACCCAGCAGGCGGAGGCTGGCCAGGGGGAAACTGAGGAGAGAACTGTGGAGGAGGGACGCCTGGGGGTAGGGGAAGCGAGTGTGGTGGAGGAGGGTACAGAGGCGGCGGTGGAACAGGCACAAAGACTGGAGTCGCTGGGAGAGACGGGCCTTGAGTCCTCTGTGATCTTTCACTGTGGTGTCGCCCACGGTTTATACTTCTGGAGAAATAAATTTCAGGATATTGCTTTAAACTCAATTGATCTCAGAAGTAAGCTTACCTTTTCCAGCTATTGTTATTTCAAAACATACAATGGAATGGACCCACTATCCAACTCACACAGAAACATTAATATCACTTATTTGTAAATGCCACTGTACAGAGGGAGGCACGGTGACACATGCCTGTGGTCCCAGCTGCTCAGGAGGCTGAGGAGGGAAGGTCACAAAATGAGGAGTCTGAGACCATCCTGGGCAACAGAGCAAGACCCCATGTTAAAAACAGAAAAGTAACTCTTAGCAAGGGCCACAGAGGCTGAGATGGTAAACATATAGGACCTTTACTAGCAGCACTACACTGAAGATTCCCTTGCGAAGGTCAGAGTACCACTGCGTTCATCACCCTTTGTCACTGTCTGCTCAAGGAACAGGCGATGGATGCTGCTGCGACGCAGTTCTCCCAACTGCCTTTCAAGACCAAAAGTTTAAGTGAAGAAAAACCATTCTTGTAACCTTCTTCATGAGGAAATGGGCAAGAACCACACAAAATCATTTTATTATCTGTGACCACCGGTAAAACACCTGTTTTCTCTTGATGTATAAAATAAAACTCAAGTTGCCTAAAGTTTCTGAATTGTGCCTCAGCAAAGAAACTGAGATTCCATTATACACTTTAAGTTCTTTAAATGACGGCCAACTGGTATACCAAAGCAGGAGAGAAAGCTTAGATTTTAGGTTTTTCAGAGTTATGAATTAGTAGCTATTTATTACCTTTTTTAAACATGAGATTTAATAATGAGGTAGTAGCTAGTAAAGACACTTTGAATACGCCTGTGACAGAATTCTGGCGGCCCCTCTCCCTGGTGGCAGCGTGACCACACGATGAGACCTGCGCCTTCATTCTCTGATTAATACTCCTATGCCTTTTCAGGGCAAGAGCACCTAGCAACTTCTTACCTCTTCTTTTGGAAAAGAATTGGTAAAGAAAAGGGAAAAAATGTATTTTTTCCATGGCAGTTGAGGTAGTTAACCTTCATCACCAACACTGTATATGCTTACAAGGAGAAAGTAGATGGGAAGGAGTATAGAAGAGGTAGCTTTAAAAACTATCACTTCAAATATTAACTATAAGGTCAGAGGGGTGGCCTGCACCCATAATCCCAGCGCTCAGGAGGCAAAGGCAGGAGGACTGCCACAAAACTGAGGCAAGCCTGAAATTACCCAGTGAGATCCTGACTCAAAACAAGAAAAAGAAATGTAATTTCTGCTTTGTCCGGTTTATGGACAGCTACTGAGGTCCAGGAGAAGCACAAACACAGTGGCCCCCTCCTGCCCCTGCTTTGCTTTCCCTTGCTGTACTTCCGAAGGCTTTCCAAGACTTTCAGCATGCCTACCTGTAGCAACTTCTCTCCCCTCTTCTAATTTGTTGTGGCGGAGAAACCAGATAGCCGAGCTTGTTGGAACTGTGCATGGGGGGAAAAGCATAACAGAGGTCTGAGCATTTCTGAATTTTTTTTTTCTTCTTTTTGGTACCAGGGGATCAAACTCAGGACCTTGCGCTTGCCAGGCTGGCGCTTCTTCTGCTGAGCTATCTCCCTGGCCCATCTGAGCATTGCTGCAGGAGCACAGTGTGTGGCCGTGACTGCCTGGACTTCACAGCACCCACTTTATGCTGAAAACGTTATCTACTGAGTCTGCGCACTCCAGGTAAAATCCGAGCAAATACACTTAATATTGATTTTTTTTTCTGCTTAACTGTGTTATAACAATAATGAACCTTCAATATGAAATATTTTGTTATATTTTAAAAGTAGCACTCTCTGAATTTTCTATAGAAAAGGAGCCCTGGCTACAAGGCGCCATGTGGGTGCTGCATACAGCAAGGCAGGCCACCACCATGCTGCTTTCGTGCACATGGGTGGAGGCGAGGCAGGCGCCCGCAGGCCCAGGCCCACCTCAGCACGATGCCCAGGCCTCTGGGCTTCCTGTGCTTCCTTCTAATTTCTTATTTAGCACCGGAAGTTTGGTTTACCTTGCAACCAAAAGAGCTAAATTTTAGAATGAGTCTTTATAAATCAGAAAGCTATTGAACAATCCGGATTTTTAGTGACAAAACAGCCCATAGAAATCAGTGTTTTGTATTTCATGATAAAAAAAAAATCATACTCAATAGATTTAAGAATGTAGGGCTGGGGAGATAGCTCAGTAGTGTAAGTGCTTGCATGGCAAGCACAAGGTCCCTAGTTCAATCCCCAGTACTGGGGGGAGAAAAAACGAGTAGCAAGACTTTAACACAGATTATACTCAAAATGAGGAATTTGATTCAATATTAGTATGTTCTTTGTTTACACAAATCATATTTTGATAACTCAAACTAAAGGTAGGGAAAAAGTTTAACCTTTTAAGTGACATCACATTTCCCCCCCCTTTTTTGGTACCAGGGATCAAACTCAGGACCCTGTACTTGCCAGGCAGGTGCTTATGCCACTGAGCTATATCCCCAGCCCCAACACCACATATTTATAAATGAATTTTGTCTTTTTTTCTTTGGGGCAGCTCAGCCTGCCCTAAGGGCAGGGCTGGCATAGCATGTGGTGCGGGGGATTGAACCTTGATCACCTGTGCCTGCCTAAGCTTATCTAAGCAGGCATCTTAGATCACTGAGCCATCTCACCAGCCCAAAACTGAATTTTCAAAATTTTTTATTCACTAATTAAAGTCCTAGTCAAGATCCCTATTTGTTTAGATATTAAAAGATTTTGCATTTTACTATTTTGGAAAAAAAATTACAACTGACCCCTAACTGTAGGTTTGAACTGTGGAGGTCCTTTTATATATGTAGAGCTTAGTCTTTTTTTTTTTGGAGATGTAACAATTGGAAAAAACTTCCAGACAAATGTCATGGCCTGAAAATGTCAAAAAACTAAGAAAATGGTATGCACTAAATACATACAGTATATGTAGTTAATAGTTTTATAATCATTTACTACCACAAAATCTAAACAAATCTTAATAAAATGCTAAAATGTATTGAAACTTATGCGCACAGACTGCACAAGAGAAATGTAAATAAGCATAAGGTCGCCGCATCTACACACTGGCCTCAACCACAGGCGCCTCCTGCCCTCCTGCTCAAGTGCTGTGAACCTGCACTTATGACAGCGTGATGCAATGTCAACAGTCGGGAGCAGTCAGCTCCAGCTCCTGTGTCACAGGGACGTGGCACCTTCCACAGTTCCGAGGTTTCTTTCACCACAACACAAACCACATGCAAAGCCTAAGTCAATGAACTGTTAGGGGTAGGCCTGTGGTCAGTGGTGCTCTACTAGGAAATTTCAGGAGTCAAAGCGATGGGCTAGCGGCGTACTTTAGTGGTAGCGCTCTTTCTTAGCACGTGTGAAGCTCTAGGTTCAGTCCTCAACAACGTCCAAAGTAGGTTTTTCTAGGCCAGTACCCTACCTCTCAAGTTATTTTAAGGTCAACTGTAATGTTTACACTTTAAAAAAGTAACTCCTCACATGAGCTTGAATTTGTGATACTTAACATGAAAATGTGCACTAACTAATTTGGTATGTAAAATGAGGAGTCACACTGAAAAGCACCTGCCTAACTGTAGACGCTACCGCCTCGCTCACGGCAGTCTGAAGCTGTATACTTACTGTTCCCAGCCAGGTCGGCCACCACCCGGGCGAGCGGCATTTATTCTTACGGGACCTTACAAGCAAAACCAGAAACAATCAGTAAATACAAAACTGCACATTGAATAAAATAAACCACTTCTGAAAGAGTAGAAAGGTCCAAATCAAAGTAGTTCTACTCACCAGTCGTGGGGATCAGCTGTCCATGTAACAATGACTGTCCAAGCAAAGACGGGGCTCCAAGAACAGGCACCTGGTAACCCTTTCAGGAGAACCACAAACAAGTGTCATCAAAAAAGAAAAAAGGACAGAAGAGAATAGTTGAAATCAAAATTTAAAAAACCAAACCCAACCCAACCCAACTACAGAAAGGAAGGTTTACAGGCCAGCGAATGTACCTTCTCTTCCATGAGAGCAGTAAGTGCGATCGAGGAGGCTCCCTTTGGGTGCTCCGAGGCAAGGGCTGCAGCCGGCAATATTTTAGGGTCAGAGTCCCTAGAAAATAATGCAATGACAATGCATTGAACAGTCATCAAACATGGGAGACTGAGGAAAAATAACTGGCACTAACTGTCCAGCAGCAAAATGTGTTAAGTCAAAGACGACGAACATTTCTGAGCGAGGAAAAGACTGAGTCTTTGGTGAGTTCTTTGTGCATAAATACAAAAGTAAAAGAAGAAACTGTCATAAGAACTACTACATATGCCAGGCGTGGCACACATGTAATCCCAGCCCCAGGGAGGCTGAGGCAGGAGGATCACTGAGCTTGAGGCCAGCCTGGGCTACAAAGTGAGTGAGTGCAAAGCCAGTCTGAACTGCGTAGTGAAACTGTGTTCAAAGGAGAAAAGAAACTACTACATATAGCTGGGATGGGTGGGTCACTGTAAACCCAGCACCCACTGGGTCAGGAGGATGGCCGTGAGTTTGAGAGCAGCCCGAACTGTGTAATGAGACCCTGTCTCAAAAAACTGAAAAAAATTTACAGATGACAGAAAGTTCCACAAATAGCAAAACTTCAAAAGGAGTAAAAAGTCAGAAGTATATGCCAAATAAACGAGAAACAAATTTTAGTTTTAACTCACCATTAAACTGAATTGGTGTTCTTGGATAAGCCCGCCGTAGGATTCTCTGGGTCTCATTCCCACTATCAACATAAAAAGCTAAGGGACCACCGGGGTTTCTCAAATAGTATGTGGAAGTCAGACTTAAAGATTTGGCTCATCTGGAACAGGCTCAATATTTTTATTTTTTATTTTTTGGTACTGGGGATTGAACTCAGGACTTTGTGCTTGCCAGGCAGGCACTTATGCCATTGAGCTATCTCCCAAGCCCCAGGCCCAAGATGTTTGTAAGAATAGTATTAATACCATTTTAAGAATGGTATTAGACTACAAGGGCAAACCTTTCTGAAGCAGGATTGAAGTCTACTTTCCTTACTCCTCTATGTAATCATGCTCTACGATAGCATGATTCCTGACCTCCGCTTGCACCAAGGCATTAACTCCTCTATCCACCCAAATTGTTCTTAGTTGTACTGTAGTCTCTTTCCTAATACCATCACCTTGACCACTGTGCGTGGATCTGCCTGTTCCATGAATCAACACTGAACGGGTGGCTGGCAACACATGTATTAGTTAGCTGCTTAATCATCATTTGGCAAAAGAACTTCCATCTCCCTACTTGCCCAGGAAAACTTAAACCATCATTTCTTATGCATCATTTCAACTTACTGGACACAGTGACATACGCACTGAGACTAGCATTGACCAATATACAAGAAAAAACTGCATTAATACACTTTATTTGTTCTCTGGCACTGAGAAAGACTTACCGGAAAGGCCCATCCGCTTTTTCTGAATGGACAGATATGGAGACAGTTGCGGTTATGTCAGGCACAGGAGCTGGGGCGGAGGATGCATTTCCAGGTACAGAAGAGGCCAAAGAAGACTGACTTGAAGTTAATGATGATAAAGAGGGAGCCGAGTGGGCAGATGACGAGGTCACTGGAATCATTAAGGGATCTTGCTGGCGGGATATTGGAGATCGCATCAGCGGCTGCAGGTTGCGCTGAATGAGTGGTCTTGGAGGTGGTATTGGTGGTGGTGGTGGAGGTAACTGTTTCCGTAGTCTTTTTGTATAGCCCGTTTCGTTTTTGAAGTTATTAACAGCCTAACATACCAAACATAAAAATGCAGAAATGAACCAATACAACTTTCACTCTAGTAAGGGTGAAACCATCCAATCTGTCATTAAAGGGATGCGAAGACAGTTACCTGTCGTAAGAATTTGTTGGCAATTAAAGCATCAGGAGAGACATCATTTTGATGACACGTTGGACATGTATGTTCATCGGACTCCAGGAGTGCTGTTCTTATACCTGCCCGTCAGGAAATTTTCATATTATTTCCAAACACACAGAAGATCATTTCATATACTGCATAGTGCAATCTCTTGTTCCAGCTATTCCTACATCAGAAAGTCAAGACCCATTCTAACGAAGCTTAAGCAGAAAAACCTCTTCCCCGATAGTCCTTGTTCAGCTAGGAGTAGATACAGAACAGCAGCGGTGAACTTTGGCATGTGTGCTGCACACACCTGGTGTTGCTGACAGCTCTGAAAGGTTCACTGGCACAGTGAGAACAAAATGGAAATGAGAACAGTCTAGAAGGTGACAACAATTTTCACTTGGCTTACACCTTCTGATTAATCACCATAAAAGGGCACTTTAAAAACAAGCATCATAGCCACCAGTGGTGGCGCACACCTATAATCCCAGCACTTGGGAAGTTGAGGCAGGAGGATCGCTGCGAGTTTGAGGCCAGCCCAGACTATATAAGGATAAAAGGAAACAAACCAGCCCTGCCCCATCTTTCAGACAAGGAAACTGAATACTAGCAGCAGAGCAGGTAGATTAAAGTGCGCATTCACTGGTTAGATTTCAATCAGCAGCTTAAGTGACCTCTTCTTGACCTTGGTCTTCAAAGACATCTGAAAATAGTGATAACCTGAAACTAAAAGCCATCCAGAATCGAACACTAAGACTTTCAGATAACACCATTTTCTTGTGGGAAGAAGAAACAAATTTAGGAAAGTGGCAGAAAAAAAACTAAGTGCTAATATAACTGAGTTAAAAAAAAAAAAAAAAAAAGGGCCAAAACACTTGGCAGTGCTGAGTGACATTTACAAGACAGTCTTTTAACTTCTCAGAAATTTTATAACAGTCCAGGAAAGAAACTATGGTGTCATTATATTTCCAGAATGATGTAAGGCCCAAAAGGTTTTAAGATTCTGTATAAAATGTAAAACATTTAGAAAACAAAAATGATTAAAAATATGACATACTGACACTGGCAAAAGGATGTACAAAGGGCGGTACAGGGCTACAGGATAAATCCTGAGAGTACTTGG
>NDGN011122432.1:0-20753 GCA_002564285.1 Tympanoctomys barrerae | reverse complement strand
TTTTTTGCAAAGAGGCTGCAAACTTCTTTCCTCCAGCTGTTTTGAAACATAATAAATTCTCTAGACTAGAGCCGCCCAGCTGTGCAAAAGGGCATCAGAACTTCCTCTTCCTAGCTGACTGGATTTGGGTACCTGTTATCTAGCTTCTCTCTATTCTGTCCCCTCCCTGTCCTGGCTTCTGGTGGCCACTATCCTACAGCATTCACATCTTCTAAGGCAGACAGAACAATGGCCCCCAAAGACGCCCATGTCCTAGGGACTTTGTGAAAGATCTTGCGGTGAGGAGACTCCCTAGGGCTGTCTGAATGTCCTCCCAAGAGCACTTGGAAGAGGGAGGAAGAACAGAGGAGGAGGTGGAGGCTGCTTTAAGCCTGCTGCGCTGCTGGCCATCAGGGGAGGGACAAGCTGTAAGCCCGGGAGAGCAGGAGGCCTCCAGGAGCTGGACAGTCAAGGACATGCGCTTCCGCTGGGCCCTCCAGAGGAGCCAGCCCTGCTACAGCTTGACCTTAGCACGGGGAGGTGTGAGACTCACTCTGGGGTTCGAACCTGCAGAAGTAATAACCATACATTTGTGTCATTTGAAGTCCTTAACTGTGGTCGCTGTTATAGGACCCACGAGAAGCTGACACAGTCTGTGGGGGGGCTCAGATGTCCACCAGCCTCTAACTCCAAGAGGCGACAGCCTTACCAGCTGTTGCCCTCGCCCGCCTCCCAGGGCTACCCTCCTTCCCACTCAGCTTCCGGTCCCTTCTTCGTAAAACACTTCCTTTCCAACTCCCTGGAGAGCAATGGCTTCCAGATCTCTCCTGTACAGCCTGTCCAGCAGGAAGACGAATGTGCTCCCAGCCCGGTGGGGTGAATGGCAAATCAGTCTGTGGGCAGCTTCACCTCACGTGCCTGGCACGGTCTGCAGAGAGGCAGGGAGGGCAAGGACCTGCCTTCTGCTCCGTCCTGTTGCATCCCTTATACCTGGCTACCTGAGACACAGAGGTCCCGATACATTGCCTTGATGTGAGCTTTTGGCCACTACCTTTGAAAATACATGGAGCTTACTCAAAATCACCCAGGAGAGGTGTCTCACGGGCCGAGTCCAGTCTCTCCACGGACATCGCATGACTTTAGTGGATCGATGATGGTAGTCACTGCACAGCACCTGGCCTCTAGTCTCCATTCTGGGCCATGGAGGTCACTGGTCCAGTGGCCAGGCTGGGTGAGGTCAGACTGGCCGAGTGGGTCTCTGGTTATGCAGGTGGGCTGGGGAGGCGGCTGCAGCTTTCCTGGAGTGAGTGGGAGAAGACCCTTCCTGCCTTCTGGTGCAACATTCATGCAAGGGAGCCTCTGGGTGCTTAGGGACCACTGGGGTGGGCTCTCCTTCACTACCGGGCTTCTCCGAGCCCTGTCTCAGCCCAGGCCAGACACTCATCCGCAGCCCACATGCACGACAGAAAGGGCCTGACAGAGTGGGAGGGGTGGGAGCCTCCGGTGGGTGGGCCTGTGCTGAAATGACCTTTCAAAAAACACAGACAGCAGCAACACGGGAAAGTGTTGCTCAGGTGAACCTCCTTGAAGCCAGTTGGGGGCTGCCGCTGGTGGCCCTGGGGGGCCATCTTTGCCATCGTGTCAAATCAGAAAACTCGTGTTCCTGGCTTTCACTAAGCACTTGCAGAAAGCAAATAGCTTTTGTTGGGCTTCAATTCATTACCATCTAAAATGTCATTCTCTGTGTGGGTAATAAAAGAGAATACGTTTTATTGTAGCTCCTTATGTTAAGGTTTTACAAAATCTGTTATTAAATGATCTACGTAGAATCTAAATGAGTCTTACTAGGTTATACGAAGTAGCAAGGTGGTCTTTCGCCTCTCCTCGCCCCCACATTGAGTGCAGCTCTGCATGCGGTCTCATGACACAGCAGAAGGTAATGCTTTTAGGGTCAGACAAAAAATTGTGCTCTGCTGGGTAATCGGCGTCACAAAGTTACACCCTGGTCACAACATCCAGAGAATTCAATTATGGACTCCCAGTGACAAAAACGCAGGCGCCCACCCAGGGTTAGAGGAGGTTGCTAAAATTAGGTTCTAAATGCCTAAGACTTGCAGCAATTGCCCCTTTCCAACCCTGGCCCAGCAATAGGCCTCAGCGCGGTAATAACTCCTGCCCATTAATTTCAGGGGCTTAATCAGGGCTACGTCCTCCACTCAGAAAAGTGCCATGGACATGGGCTTCCTTGGGTTGAGTCATCGCAGTTTTTCAAATCCTGCTCCCATGTGGACGTGGTCTCCTAATCAAATCTGCCATCCAGCGTTAGTTTTAATCAGCCTTACACGCTGCCCCTTAAGTCAAATATGTTTTTGTGCAACACTGATTTTGGCTTAGAGCCCTATTGCTGGCAATAATTCCAGGTAGCTTTCAAAGCAAGGGGACCAGGTTTGCAAGTCATCAACCAGCCATGATACCAGGCCACTCCAGCCACGGACAGGAAGGCACTTGGGGACTCTGTCTTGACGCTGCCATCGGGTTACGTTCTCTGAAAATAAATTGAACTAGTTCTAAATCATGTGAGAGACAAAGCCACATAGGGTGGCTTCCAATTACATCACTGCTTTGTTTTGAATGAAGCTGCAGAGGATGGAGGAAAAGCAAGGAGAATAACCCAGCCACGGGATGCCAGCCCTTTCTGCCACCTTCCTTTGGCATTTTTTGCCCAATGTCTTGAAGATGACAGGCCCTTCCCTACTACAGGGCAGCCCGGGCGACCTTGGCAGCATCACCCATTTTGTTCTTGAAATCCTCTTGGCTCAGCTGACAAAGCCAAAGCCCTATTAACACTCTAGAAGGCTTGTCAGGCAAGGAGCAAAAAGCCAAAAGCCACGACTTACCACAGGGTCTTGCCCTTCCCGGCTGAGCCTTGGAGACAGATAGAATGTTGATAAGGTTGAGTGTGTTTTTCCTCACAAATAATAAAACCTGCAAACATGCCCTTTGAGGGCTCCTTTTTATTTTATTTTTAAAAATAACAATAAATAGAGCCTCTGCCTTCCCGCTGGACTCTCTCCAGAGTCCGTTTCAAAGTGGAGAACTGAATTCTATTGCCAGTCTCTTCAGGGGGAAAGTCTAATGCCTAATTATCCTTCTAAAGGGGCCAGAGACCCCATAACTGTGGTCAAAACACACCCTGGGCCTCACAGCCCTCCCGGATCTCATTCGTCCCTGCACCTTCCCACCTCATTCCACACAGGCCTGTGCCACGTCTGTAGAGCCGGGATCCTCTCAGACCCTGCTATCGGAACAGTCTTGGCCACAGCCATCCAATGCCTACTCTTTGCAAGAAATACAGTGAACCGTTGACTTATGAACTCATTCTTCCATGAGGGCTGGTTGCCACTCAAGTGGGTTGTAAGTCAACATTACTTTTCCCTTAGGAAATAATGGAAACGCCTCTAATACATTCCAAACATCCTAAAGCACCCCTTAATTAACCTTTCCATAATAAAAAGGGTTGTATAATGTGTGTAATTTACCAAAGCACCAATAACTTTCCTAGTGTATTCACCTAAATGTTATAAAGTATGCCTGGTTTACCAGAAACAATAATTTTCTATTGTACTCACCATTCCAACTGACATCTGTAGTTTGCAGGGACTCTGGAAGCAGAGTCCCCTTCCGCAAGAGCATCAGGCATCTGGCTCTCTGGTGTCCCTCCTTTCCCTGGGAGAGTCTGTAGCCCACTAGGACCTGTCCTGGCTCTGCCTTTTCAGAACTAAAAACTGATCTAAGGTTGTCTGTTTCTGTCTTGAACACTTATGTAGAGTGGCATGACCTTGTCTATTAGTGACCCTTTCTATGGTGCCAGTTGTCAGGGATGCCTGAAGTGAGTCCCCAATCTCTTGATACATGCTATAGTGCATGGAGAGAGAGAAAAGAGAGAGCAAGAGGCAAAAAGTAGGGCGCAGCAGGGATCTGGGATGGCCAGGTGCTCCCAGGGCCGCAGCTGGCAGCCCTATTATTTAGCTCAGGCAGGGGAGAGCACAGCGCTTTACCTGGGAGAGGGTAAAAGCTATGGTTGAATGGGCATGTTTAATGTCACAAAGGAAAGAAGTTAAGATTGGCCCTCACCCCGCCACTCCTCTCCTGTACTGTCCTCTGCAGACCTCGTCCTGCTCTCTGAGCTTCACAAACCAGAGGAATCAAGAGCTTCACGTTCCAACACTGGCCTACAAGGCAAAGGCAAGTCAATGTGTAATTTGTGATCCCCAACAATTGTCCTTAGGAAAGTGAATGCAACAACTGGCTCTTTCTGCCCAGGCGGGCCTTCTCTACAAATGTTCATCATCCTGTCCAGTCTTTCAGGTGTTCCTTTATTTCAGAAGAGCTTTGCTGCACTGACTGTTGACACCCCCTCCTTGCCAGCAAGCTCCTCAGCTTCCTTCCTCTGCTGCTCAGCCAGACGTTCCTGAAGTTCCTCTGTAGACAGTTCCTCTGAGTGCTCATCTCCCAGCTCCTCAGCACCACCATTCTACCTGGGAGCCTCCAAGCTCCTCTGTAGTGACAGTGTCATCAACCACAGGGCCAACTGAAGGCTCAGGCTCCTCTGCACACCCCTCAAAGTCTCTTTCTTGTATAATTTTAGGCCACACTCTCTACAAGGCAGATCTCAGTGTCCTTAAAGCACTGGCCCAGGATTTCTCAATTAATCCCCAAAGGACAGGATTCTGTAATGTGCCTTCAGGAACTTTTTAAGGGTTAAATCTGTACACAAGGCCATTTGGAAGCACCTCAGGGACAGTCCTTTGGAGCATTGCTTCTTAATGTGAGGGGTAACCTGCTGGTCCATAGGCTTTTGTAGAGTTGTACTAGGTGGCAGAAACTTGGTTCAGGGCCATGGAAATCCTTCAGCCAATTCTTCCTACAAATCTCATGGGAGAGTAGGAGCTCTGTCCAGGATGAGGAGAGCTTGAGTGGGAAACCTCTGTCCTCCAGATACCGCTTAACAATAGGACAGACACCCTGCCTGATCCACTCAAGTAGAAGTACTCTTGCTACCCCGGCTTTTGTATTAGAATTCCACATGACCCCTAGCCTGTTCTTCATGGCTTTATGTTTCCTCAACGCTCTAGGGTCTCAGAGTGATGAGCTCAGGGGGGCTTTATCTTGAAGTCACCACTTACATCGGCACAGAGCCATAAGGATAGCCCGTCCTTCATAGGCCTGTGGCCTGGCAAGTTCTCTTCCTGAGCAGTGTATTTTCTCCTGGGCATTTTTTCCAGAAAAGACCAGTTTTACCACAGTTGCAAACTTGATGATGATAAAAAATCATGTCTGTATGTCATTTTGAGGTCATATGTGTAATTTTCAGCATCCTTTATCAGTGCTGGCTTCTACTCCATGCCTAGTTATGCCATGAACCATAGTTCTTATTTGAAAACTACCCCTTTCTGTCACAAAATGTTGTCCACAATCACCCCTTGGTAGATTATCTTTGTCAAGACCTGCATTTAGAGCCCTAGCTCTCTCACAGATGACAGATTCAAACTGGCAATGACCTGCCATCTTCCCTTTGTTTATCCACACGCATAGCAGCCTCTCCACTTTGCCTGACACTGTTGCTCAGGACTTACTGATTTGGGTTAACACCTTTAGCAACACGAGCTTCCTCATACAGAGCTTTTCTTTGTAGGATTGTCCAGATGGTGGGTTTTCACAGATGGTGGGTTTCCACATATTAGTGAGATTGGTTGCTGTTGGAATGTCACTCTCATATTTTTCCACAACTTCCTTCTTTTTGGTTATGACTCTTTTCTTTGTCTTCCTTTCCTTCCTGAGCTGTTTTGTGGCAATTTGATAGCAATTACATAAAGCCCTGGCCACAGTCACATCCACAGATGCACATCTGGGCTCAGACTGATGAAGTCTGTGGACAACTGCACACTAGGGTCATAACTCAAGTCTTTGGTCATAAGTGAAACCTAAAATTCCAGTCGTAACGCCAGCTGCTCATAGGCGAGGCCAGTCGTGACTGGAGGGCACACTTTACGTGACTCCTCCTGGGTGGTAACTCGCCCCTGCTGTGCACACGGCGTGGATGCTGCTCCCCCAGCACAGATGCGGACCCTGCTGCCCCAGGACACACGGCTCTTCACGAGGTGCGTCACAGCCCACTCCCTGCCCCCTCAACTGTACTGCTCTGGAGGGGACACAGTGCTTGTCACCTGCCCCGTGGCCCACAGCCCACAGAGGAGGTAGCTCAGGCTTCTCTACGGCACCCACACCTTAGCCATCCCACCAGTCTGAGGTGGAAGGACCTGGGAACGTGAGACTTCTCTGCAGAGATTCACCCTCAAATGTGGCTCTTCAAATCACCTCCCCAAAGACTCCTGCGACTGTAAATATATGTCAACTTGAGAGCATCAAGACATGCCCAGCCAACGAGGAGAGCCCAGTTCTGTTACGTCTGTGGGTGACTGACACATAGACCAGCAAGCAGAGGTGGCAAGACCCACCCCAGAGAGGAGTGCGCCCAACCTGCAGGCTTGTAGCATAGATGGAATCAGAAGGGGAAAGAAGGAGGCATGCTTGTTCTGAAGGGCTCGGTCTTAGCTGTCACAGCAGTCGAGGTTCCTCCCCTTCCAATGCAGACTCATTCCAGCCACTACAAGCGCTTCCAGGTCTTCAGCTTGCCCCGATGCTGCACCTGATTCCTCCCCTTCTGCAGCATCCATTGCTGAGCTACTGGATCCTGCATCTCTCCAGCACGCCAAGGCCACTGTGGAGTGTCCTGCCCCTGATCCCGTAAGCCTACCTCGTAAGTCACCTCGCATAATTATACATGTATTTTCTTTTGATTCGTTTCCTCTAGAGAGGCCTAACTAATACATCTACAAATGTCAGCCTTCTTAGGGAGCCCGCTTCATGCCCACCCTTCAGTCCTATCCACTTCTGTCGCCTCTGACAGCTTCAATTACCACCTGTCTCTTCTATGTCCAAATGTCCCTGATTCCCAGAGCTGCACTTCCAACTGTGTACTCAAACGTTCCATCTGAATGTCGGCAAACACAGCCCTTCCCGCACAAGCACAGTGGTGCCCTGGCCCGCGCACGCCCTTCCCACCCTGGCTGGTGGTGTCACCCCTGTCCAAGCAGCCAGATCAGTCCTGGGTGTCCTCTTACTGCCTCAGCACTCAGCCTAGTGGCTTGCTCCTGCCAGACTCATGTCACTCTTCCTCATCTTCCTGCCACCTTTGCCTTTTCTGGGTCACTGTCCCAGCAAACTTCTGACTCTGGCAAGGTCCCCTGGTTGTATAAAAGGAAGCAATGATGTCCCTTCTCCAGGACTCTGGCAAGGATGAAACGGGGTAACTCCTAGATGTCACCAACAGTGTAACCAGGTGCACAGGGAAAAGGTGGCCAACTGCAGTAGAGTCACTGGCTTGACGTCCTGCAGGCCCTACCGGCGGGCTTCCACAGTCAGCCCCTGACAGCGGGGCTCCGCCCAGGGAAACGAGGACTGCTTTACTTGGGACTTGGGCTCTCCAAAATCTAAGTCCAAGTGAAAGGGAAGGAAGCTGCTCCAAGAGAAGCAACAACTGGGACGAGGGAAAGGAGAAAAGAAAGGAAGAAGAAAGGGAAACCTCTATACGTATATATAAGAATAGCTAGGATGATTGTTCCTCTTACTGTATGATACGCAAAGTAAAGTATTACCTTAAAGTTTGAAAGACAAAGACCTAACGCTTGAGATCTCTGGGGGACAGTTTAGATCTAAACCAAAACAGTATTTAAACAAAAACTCAAACCAAACACAAAAATCTCTCTGGAGGCATGTCTTGGTATACACCTGTAGCTCCTTAAGATTGTATTTGGTTCTATCTTAGTTATGTTTTTTTATTACTGAGACTCACAGCTGAAGGAGGAAATGTTTCCCGAGCTCACGGTGTGTAAAGTCTCAGCCCGTGGCCAGCTGGTGCCACGGTGGGGTGGCATGGAGGGCAGCACAGAGGAGGACAGGCCAGTGTGGGCAAAGACAGCAAAAGTGGTGAGGGGCCTTTGCAGCGCCCTCCTGCCCCCTTCACCTTCTCCAGGCTCCTCAGTGCCGGCAGCACTCACACCCATCGTCCTAGAGCCCTTGGGGCTAGTGCTGCACCTCGAGTCAACTCCAGTCACACTGTAGACCCAGCCACCTCTGGAAAAGCCCCACCTATGACCGTAAGAAAAGCCAGATTGAAAATGAGACCAGCAGTGATGAATGCGGGGGCAAACATCAAATAAGTAATAGAGGCACAGAGAGCTCTGCGGCGGGCCGAGGCTCAGCGGTGGGAAGGAGAGAGGGCCTGAGAGGGTAGCACAACATCTGAGTGAAGTCATGAAGGTGCGAAGAGGGTGATCTCCGGATATCCTGGAGAGCATCTAGACACAGGGACTCACAGGCGCACAGGCCCCGGGCAGCAGTGGATGGAACCAATGCTAATATCAGAAATACTGAAAAAACGTGGCAAGTCACTCTTGGTCCTGAAAGACTGACTTCTGACCTTCCGGTTACCCCACTCTATCTGGTCCAGGTAGTGAGTGCTGTTTACAATGTAGGAAACACCGCGCATGCCTTGCAGGTGCACAGCTTCCTGTAAGACTTAGGTGGGAAGAGGCCACGTCTGCCACTGGCACGTCTGCACTCACCTGCTAGATCAGCGAGTAGGCGCACCAAAGACTTTCCTATATAAAGGAGAAAAAGACCACGACTGTTTCAAAGAGAATGAAACTCTCATTTCCTTTAATGCCCGCTGAAGGACGCTCTGCCCAAATCCTAGTACCAATGTAAAACCAAAAGCTGGGATTTCAATAACATAAAACATTTAAGAGTAAACAGAACAGATGGCACACGTGTGGGGGAGGCCACATTCTTCTCTTTGTAAATGTCCCTCCCGTGACCTCTCTGGTGTAGATGCGGGGCGTTCGTCTTCTGCCAGCCCCCAGCCAGATCTGGGCAGGTCCCTGGCTTCCCGCCTTTTCCTCTCCTTTGTCACAGGGCCAGGAGGAGCAGCGAAGTGCACCCCTACTGGAGATGAACAGACACGAACACTGGGTGCTCAGTGGCCTTGATCTCGAACACACGACCGTCCCGGACAAAATTTCATAGTTACCCGAGTTGATCGCCTCGCCCTCCTTCGTTTGTTTCCCTCTGTTCCCCCTTCCCACTCCTAGCATTCAGGCACAGTAAAAGCCAGGTGCCTCCCCAAGTCCCCTCTTGCCACTTGAAGCACATTTTCTTCCACTCAAACCTTGCACTTCACTCGACCCTAATCCCTCGTCTGCAGTGCTCTATGTCTTCCAGCGGCTCCCGACGGCTCTAGGTACACTGCCTAAAGCACTATCTGTCACCTACCAGCCGCGCTAACCCACATGGCTGGCTGAACAGGCCAGGTCTCTCCACCTCAGTGCCCTTGCCTGGGGCTGCCTGTGGCCACATGTCCCCCAGGCAAGCACTGCCTTGGTATGTCTCATCTCATAGGCTCGCCTCTGTGATGCCGCCCTGAATCCAGCACATGTAAGTGGGATAGATAGCACAGCTTGCTGTCTACCTGTACCCTACCCACGCCTACATGGAATGTGGCATCGGGCTGACCACACGGCCACCTGGGGCTCTGGGCCGCCTGGGAGCTGCTCTTTGCTGACCAGTACAGCTCCTGGGACGAGGCGGGTCCTGAACAGACGCTTGGGGCAGGAGGGCAGCCTCGGGAGGGCTTGCTTTGGTGGGTGGGTGTCCCGGCCCAGCAGGATACCCTTGTGCCAAGGTCTGGACAGTGAGGTGCAATGGGGTGCAGTGCTGTTTGGACTCAGGCAGCACGAAAGGCACCCCGCAGACCTCTGTGGACCAGAACAAGCCTTCTCTGTGCTCCTCCGGTACTACCTCTTCAGACCGTGGGAACACTACCGCCTCCCTGGGAGAGTGGTGAGGACGATTAAGAGGATCTCGCAAGACTCTCCACAGGCATGGAGTCCGCAGTCAACAAATGGGAGGTCTTGGGGGTTGGTCTGCTACCACGGCTGCACACGTGGCTGTGTGCAGGTGAGCCCGTCTCGTTGCTTGTGACACAGGGAGAACAGTGCCTGCCTTGTGGTGTGGATGCAAAGACAAATGAAATGATACGTGTGCAACACCTAGTAGTGGTGATGCACGAGCGTGACAGCACCCGATAGTCTCTGCTGTCGCTCTGAATTGTGCCAACCCGTACACTGTTGGAGGCCAGGGACCACTGTATCTTTTCAGAGTCCCGACCCTGACATCTAGCGTAGCACCACGCACATCGTAGACACTCATTAAATAATGGCGAATTCAGTGCCTGAAAAAATACCCCAAGCACTTGCTGCCCTCTCTGCCTTTCCAAACCACTCCTGGCATCTGTGGCTTGGCTCAAGCCGCCCCTCCACCCTGCGAAGTCCTCCAGCTCCTGGCTGTGGGTTCCTGACCTCTGTCCTTCCTTATGACACACCCCAGCCCTCCTTCCACTTTAACCAGCCGCTGTTTGGACACGGCCCCTTTGAGGGGCTCTCATCCAGCCGGCAGCTCACAGCTGGGTCTGCAGCTGGAAGGCTGAGCACCCACTCTGGCTCGGAGGGGTGGACGCCCTCGCAGGGTCTGAGCAAGCTGTGAGTGGATGCAGACTCCTCCTTGCCCAGGACCGACCGGCTGGGGGTGAATTCTCACAGATGGACTATTGAAACCTCCTCATTATACTCTGAGAAAAAAAAAAAAAACTATGCTCGAATCCACGAAGCACAAGTCTTTACAGCACTAAAGACTGCTACTGTTTAGGCCAGAGGCGCTCACATTAAAAACAAACGCCTAGTAGGAGAATATTTAATGACATGGAAAATGTTTCTGTTATACTGAGAAGAAAAAGCAGGTTTCAGAACTGCATGAGCACTGAGATCCCATCTTTGCTAAAAACAGGTATTTATATATCACGATATGTAAATAGAGCAGGAGAACTACATAGCAGGATATTAGCAGCAATTATCTCAGGAGGATGAGGTTATGCAATTTTAATTTTAACCTTTGGGTCTTTTCCTAATTTCTTTTCTTTCTTTCTTGTTTTTTTTTCATACTGTGAATATATATCAGTTAGTGGTTAGAAAGGAGCAGCGGCTTTGTTAGCAGAACGAATGTGAAGTAGTCACGGCGTTCCAAGTGCGTCTGTGGTTCCCTGGGATGTACCATGAAGGGTGGCCCTGAGCCTTGTAGCCTCCTCAGCTCTCTGAGAACTGGCACAAACCCGTGGGCCCAGGCTGCATGCGGCAGCAGGCAACTACCTCCTTGAACAGAGATGTGACGGCCACTGGTCCTTCTAAGAGGGCACCCGGGAGGACCTCAAATGGCAATGCCAGGAAGGTGCTAAAGGACGCGTGTCTCACTGGGTCTCTAAATGTCAGTGTGCAGGCCTGAGGGCTTGTGTCTCATCCCCAGAGCAGCGGTGCCAGGCCTGACAGCTGCCGGCAGAGAATCGAGCGCTCAATGAAATGCTAATTGGCACCGAGGCCGAGGTGCAGGCCCTTCAAAGGCCGCGCTGGCAAATTCGGTCTTGCCCCTTTCTTCTCTATAAGGCAGAGAATATGGGAGGACAGGAACTGTTTGACACTTTCTCAACCAAGACGCCCACCATCTTATGCTGCTCTGGCCGTGACAGCGTCGTGATGCCCCAGGTGAGGGTGGAGACGAAAGTCCGCACTGTTGGCAGGCTTGTGCAGGAGACAGAACCTGTGGTGGAGGACGGGAGCGCTTCACTGTGTTGACATCCAAACGGTCATCTGGTACTGGGCTAACTAGTTGCTCAGTTGTTTAGAAATGCCAAGAGGTGGATATTAGCAGGAAAGTCAAAGGACAACTTCTAGAATGCAGAAAATTGTCAGCAAGCTGTACAATGCCTGGGTGAGGGCCCAGAATCCAGTGCGTACCAAGCGAACTTCTAACTCAAGAACAAAAAGACACACAAGCTAATTATGGGCAGAAGATGTGAGCACGATCTCTCCAAAGAAGACACACGAGTGACCAGGGATCACAGGAAAGGTGCTCAAGGGCAGCAGTCATGAGAGAAATGCAAATCAAAACTGCCACGAGGTAGCACCTCAGGTGCTGCCCTTAGACAGCAAGCAAAAGAACCAGTATTGGCTTGGAGGTGGAGCAGCTGGAGCCCTTTGCCTTGCTGGTTAAAGTGAGGAAATGTTATGCAGACACTACGGCTGCTCCAGGTAAACCTAGCGTTACCACTCCCAGGTAGCTACCCCAAGAACTCCGGGGAGATCTTCTAGTGCACGTGTGTACACCTATGTCCACAGTGTTGCCCGACAGCCACAAGGAGGCACTGTCCCAGTGGCAAAGAATGGGTGAACTAAGTAACTAACACTGCACACAAAGGAATGCTGTTTCACATAACAAAGAATGAAGTGCTGACATGTGCTATAATGTGGTTGAACCCCAAAATATACTAAGTGAGAGACTCAGACACAAGGTGCAGCACCTTAGGGTTCCATGTATCTGAAATGGCCATCATAGCCAGGTCCATAGACACAAACAGTAGAATCTCATTCGCCAGGGCCTGGGAGTGGGAGCAGAGGGTGTGAATGGGGCTGCTGAGTGCATCTGGAGTCTCCTTTTGGGGTGACGAGGATATATGGAGTGGATGGGGTACTGGCCGTACCACAGGGGGAGGGTACTAAGTGACACCAATGGTCTGCTTCAGCGTGGTCAGCGTTCTGTCAGCTGAGTGCTCCCTCAATGGACGCGGTTGCTGGCAGGTAACTCTGATGAGGGGTTCATTTCTGGGACTACAGAGTGAGTAAGGAGCCCTGAACTGATGGAGACCACAGCGCATGCAGGCAGAGCTCAGACAGGATTTCTGACTGTGATGAGGGTGGTGACCAGTGGTGTCCTCGGGCAGGCCTGAGTGGCTCTCAGAGAGCAGAAAGGCTCCTGAAGGGCCTTTTCCCTTCCATCCATCAGTGGGTGGGCATCTGGGCCGTTTCCACTTTTCAGCCTTCACTGTTGTTAACGTCCAGGCACAAGCTGGGTGTGTGCTTCTGCTCCTGCTGGGTCTGCACAAGTCGATGCCTTCCCAACTTCTTCCTCCTGAGTTGGAGCTTTATAGTTCATGGATAGCTCAGGAGTGCGTGCAAGGCCTGCTGGCCCCAAAACTGTGTGTGAAATTATGATTCCCCACGTAGTGTATTCTGGGGAGATATATGGGCTTCCCATCAGGGCCTGGAATGGCTTGGTCCTGACTTGGGAAGCTACAACTGAGGTGGAGGGCAGAGAGGAGGCTGAGGTGTGAGACCCGCTGTGCCTGGAGGGACTTACGCTGCCCAGATATAGGTGGGGGAAGGGTAGAGTGTGAGGGCCACAGGAACACACCCCTGTGGAGTCTGTGCATGGTGGTCAGGACTGAAGCCTACTTTTAAATTTTTTGCCTTTAAAGAACTATTCTCAGTAGCAAGAAAAAAAGTATTCACATTTAAAAAATGCTGCCTCATTATCAAAACATAGGCTGTCTTCTGCTTTTGAATTTTATTTTTTATAGTTTCCAATATGCTTAGATAGGTTTCAATTTGTATTACAAGCCAGATCCACGGTGGCATCATTGTCCACAGGATCAATGTAGAGCAGGATCCTGAGATTACCTCTGGGATCAAAGACCAAGAATGCTGTAATTGATTAGTGATGTCTGCCCTGGGTGCAGGAAGATGCCGTGGGAATATGAGTGTTAAGAGTCACAGCTCCTTTCTCTCTTGTGCAGGTTCAATGGTCACCATGCTGATAGACCCCTGGCTTGGCTCCTTTGCTGACCTAGTTGGAGTCTTGCCTTAGGAAGCTAACACTGAGGCATGTTACGACGGTAACACTTGATCTACCATTAAATGCTAGCAGTGCTGAGCCGAGCCGTACCTGTGGTGCTAAATTCAAAGATCCAGGCCTTTTAAAAATTAGCATGCTGGGTGTAGTTCACTTGACAGGAGCCGCCTAATCTGCTGCGGGCATCCGCCAGTGTTCCTGTCTGTGGCCCTAAGTTCAGTGATTCAAGACTTCTCCAGTGTCTAAATCTTTTTTATTCCTTAAATTTCTCAGCAGCTCAGCAATGCGTCACTGCATTGTGCACAGTCATAAAAATAATATTAATGCTATGTGGCGTGAGACAACGCTCATATTATATTCTGAGGATGAGAAATATCGAGTGTGTCACCATGTTCAAGGCCTAAGAAGAAAGCTTCATCACTCAGCCCCCGCTCCCTGTAAATGCTGTATGCATTTCATTTCTTTATGTGTGTGACTTAATGAGTTTGGATTCCTTGCCTCATTGGTCATTGTAGTGGGAAATAAAACAAGGGGAAAGGCCTAACTTTCCCACATTTTAACTTTGAATGCCTCAAATCCTTAAAACAAACCAAACAGAAATGATGACTGACATTTATAGAGAAATGATGCATGATTTAAATTTCCAAAGCATATCTGGGGTCTGTTCCCAATTTTTAAAAATCAGGAATGCCAGGTTGGGCAATTATATGTGTTTAATGGCTTTTGCTCTGCCTGTGTGCTGGATGCATCCAAGAACAACGCGAGCTAGCTAGTGATTAGGGGGCAGAACATTTAACTGAAGGGAGCAGGGATTACCTTTGGTACTATGAGCTGCCAGGCCTGGAGCTTTTTATTGGGCTCGTCTGAGATGAGCCTCACATGGGCATTACATCCACACAGGGCCCACAGGTGGCTCAGGAGGGCCGCGTGGAGGACTGAGCGGCAGTTCCAGGAAATGGGATCCGAAGGCCTAGTGATCCGTTGTGGAAAGAGATGACTCCACTGCACATTTACAGTCCCAGCTTTGTGAAATGTCTGCACATGATTGTATCGACCTTCACTGCACCCTGTAAAGTCAGAATCACTACCACAGCCATGTTGTACATGAGAAAACCAAGGCCCAGGAGTGTTACATGACTTTCCAAGTTGCTCCAGAAGGCAGCGGCAGAGCCAGCACGCACGCCCTTGAGGAGTGGCTGCCGGGCTCTGCTGCTGGTGTGCATGTGTGGCATGCAGAGTGGCAGCCCAGAGCCCCCAGGGGCACCGAGGTCAGTTGTGTGAATGCCAATCGCAGCATGGGGAAAGAAAGAAGAGGCAGCTTTAGAGAACCAGACAGGCCTAACTGAGGACGGGTTAAGACCAAGAAGGGAGAAGGGAGAGAGAACACACTTCCCCCTTGCTCTTCTGGGAGCAAATTCTCTCTGCTCTCACTTGTGGTTGATGCCGCCTCCCACGCGGACCCAGCGCTCCCCAGCCCCCTGCTGCGGCGCAGGCCCTCGACCCTGCTGCCTTGGAGCACTCAGGTCTGCCACTCCCAGTCAAGATCATCCTCTTATATTTGCTCAGACTTAGTCTATTCGTCTAATCTAATGCAAGAATCATTTGGATGATCAATACCTATAGCTTTAAGGACCAGAATTAAGAAGAAAAATAGCAGTGAGATCTTGGGCTAACTCCAAGCCAAGGCAAATGCAGCGAGAGCTCCCTCCACGATACAATTGTCAGTTTTGCTTTTCCCCACCAGCACGCCTGAACCCCGGAGAGCTGCTGGGGAGTGATAATTCTCCGTCTTTTAATGCTCTTGCAGTCAGAACATTTAGGCTGCTTTTGTGGTAGCAAAATGACGTGGAAAATCCCTAAGGAGAAGAATGGGTGACGGTTTCCGCTGGGAAGTACTTCCAAATGTTTTGGTAAGTACACAGTGAAAGACCACTGGGCCGCTTGTGGGAACACCTGTGCGTCACCAGGCTGTCTTGGCTGGTGCTGGGGAGTGTAGCTCTCGCACACCGGGAAGGAGTGCGGCTTCTCTGCTTCAGAGCATTCAGCTTGGGGTGCCAGCCCCGAGGCTGGGCCCAGATGCTTACAGCAGAAAGGCGAGAGGGGACCTTCTGGAGGTCTAGAATGGATTTGGTCTCCGCCGGCTGCATGCACACTGCCCTGGTGTCTTTGCCCTGCTGCCTGTCAAAGAGGCCGGACTTCCTCTCCACCACTGGAGCATGAGGCTGGGGGAGCCAGAAGGCAGCTTTGCTTTTGTCACCTTCACTGCCTGGCATGATGCAGGGACAAGGCTAGAACTCAGGATGTGTTGGATTTAGTGGCACATGGAGGTGACGCCTCAGGGCAGGGAGGCAGAAGCATGCTCCAGAGATGAATGTCACCACAGGCCATCCAAGAGAGGGGCGAGGGTTCAGAGAGTGGGGTGGACACACAGGAGATTGCACGTGGCTCTTCCACTGGCTGCAAAGGTGGCCCTGGGGCCTCTCAGGAAGTGGAGAGCCTGTTGGAGAAGCACGCCCCGAGGCCTGTGCTGACAGGGCCCTGGGCAGCTGGAATCTTGGGTGCTCAGTAGCTAAGCTTTGCTTCCAGGCCAGCAATGAGACTCCTTCCAATCTCACAAGAAGCACAGGCTGCAGGCATCAGAGAGCTGGAACCTGAGTCCAAAGAAGGGAGCAGATGGCCAATTCAAAACCACCGGCTCTTCCAGGGAAGCAGACAGGCCACAAGCCAACACCCGGTGATCTCTGAGCTCGGGCCTACACCTTGGTCCATCAGGGAGCTTTTCCTTTGGACATGATGAGAACTGGGATTGGACTTTCAGAGAGAGAAAAAAAGAAAAAGGCACATTTACCAAGCCTACCAAGCATTTCCCATTGACCCAAATATCATTTGGATCTCATGTCTAGAGAAGCTGTGACATCAAGCCTACATCCCTTGCAGTTTGCCTGCTGTTAGTCCTGGGGAACGGGGACTGGTGGCTTGCCAGAGGTGGACCTGAGCAGGCTGGTCCACAGCGACACTCTGTGAAGCAAGGGGCGGACCATCTGCCATGTGCCTGGTGGCCTGGTGGAGCCATATATTGAGCCGCATACAGCCTGTTCTACCAGGGAGAGACAAGGAGGGCTTGGTGGGGTGTTTAATTTGGGTCTGAAAGGATGTGTAGGAGATCTCCAGCTGGACGAGGGAGAAGAGGGTACGCAAGTTAAAGGGACAGGACATACAAAGGACAGCGGGCAGGCAAGGGCCTGGCGTGTTTCTTAGTGACTTTATATTTGTCAGGGGTCAAGGGCACACAGAAGAAGCGAAGGACAGGGGCTTGTGACCAGATGGTGAAAAATTTGGAACTGGTGTAGGAGGCAAAATGGAACCATCTGAATTTCAGCAAGAGGAGGGTGTTTAGACAAGGAGGATTTTCCGAAGGTTGGATCAATTGGAAGCAGAGAGGCAGTTGCGAGATCCTACCAGTCCCAAGAAAGAGGGGAGAGGGTGGAGAGAAGGTGGAGGCCTGGAAGGTCCAGAGCAGGAAGTGTCTCTGAAAGGTGGCTGAGGGTGGCTGGGAGGATGGACAGGGTGCAGGGAGGAGGGAGAGAGGCGGGACCCTTGCCAGCTGCTGGCGCAGAGCCCCTGCTTTGTGTGCTTGTGTCCCCGTCTTCTCAGGCCCTCCTGCCTATGAGCAGCATGGCCCACACTGCTGGTGTCCCCAGAGCTGGGTCCCTGCCCGAGGCAGAAGGGATCTTGTTCCCTTCTGAACCACGAGGGGTGTGTCAGGGTAGGTAGGCACTGACACAGACATGTGTGCAGGCTCATTGTGCTCACAAGCCCCCTAAATGGGCCCTGAACAGATAATTATTAAATTTGGAAATGACAGACAAGACCCAAGAAGAAGGATCAGGTTTGGGCCTATTGGTCCTCCAAGGAGATAAGGGAAGGCTCTCTTTACCAGTCTCCAGTTCATCTGTACAAGAAATTAATATTTTTAAAGGCCAAACTCATGGCTTCATTTTTCATCTTGACAGCTTTTGGGATGCAGATAGATTGTGCATGGAGCCGGCTCTCCTCCTTCCCCGGTTGGGGTGAGCTTCATTTCACTCCACCGGCACCTGTGCTGAGACCACAGTGCGCCCTTGAACGGGCTTTTGAGGAGAAGCGATGCATTAAAGTGGGAAGTGCTGCTAAGTGGACAGCGAGTTGCATTTGGGCTAAGCAGAGAGGAAGTGCATGCAGACAACGCCATGGAGCAAAGGCGGCGTCTTTGTGCAAGCAGGGTGCCCTGGAGCTCGGGCTGTGATAAGTTGCAGCAGAACTTACAGGATTTGAATTTATGTCCAGACAGAAGTGAATAAGATCCTTAGAAAACTTGAAATGCACCGGCTCTGCCATGCGCTGGCCAAGCCTATGCCAATGGTGTACTTGGTGCCTCAGTTTCCCAACCTGCACCTGTACATTTGGATGCCTCCCAGGTAACAGACATCAGGCACAAGATGAGAGGGGAATGCTCGAGTCTCTGATTTAGGGCCTCAGGCCATTCTTGGCACTGCCATGATGGGAAGGCAAAATTAAATTGACCTATTGATTCAGTAGGCTCAGAAACAAAGGCAATGGGTTGTGGGGGGATGGTCGTAAGAGTGAGGCCAGGATGGGCAGGCACCAAGGACCTCCAGGGGGCAGCTGGGGCGGCCTTGGCAGCCAGCATTGCCTGGGGGCAGAGGCTGGATCGAGCTTAGGGAAGGCAAACAGGGTTTGGTTGGGCAGCTCACGGGCACTGGAAGCCTTCCAGGTGGAGGGAGGGCAAAAGCCCAGAGCCCAGAACTGCATGCTGCCAGAGAAGGGCAGACAGGGACCCTCCCAGGGACAAAGTGCAGGTGCAGCCGCAGAGACAGCAAGAACAGGAGAGGGAGGCAAGGACCATGGGAGGACACCCCACGCTCTTAGGGCTCCCGGAGGATTCTGCCTCTATAGGTAACATGTGAGGAATACCAAGCAGAGGACAAATGAGAGGCTGGATGGTGACCTCACGGCCAGTGGGCAGTGCTGTTACCAAGTGGACCAGAGATGAAGGTTTCCGCTGGGACTGCCCAGGGCCTCCATGCGATCCTCTATCTGCCTGATCAGTGCTGGGGGCCAACTCCAGCCCATCTAGGGGTGTGGTTTTAGTCACTTTTGAGTTGTCGAGACACAGTAGCTGGCACCCATAAGTTAAAGGAGGAAAGGTTGACTTTGGCTCACAGTTGGCAGAACCTTCCATCCATAATCGGCCGGCTCCAAGACGGAGCGGCATGCAGAGGCGCCCGGTAGAGCACGCTTGTGCACGGCGTGGCAGCAGGACGCAGAGAGAGAAGGCAAGCGGAGACAGACAGACGCACCAGGCCCCGCCCCCAGGAGTCCCCGTCACCTGTAGCCACGCACTCCTTGCGCCCCATGCCCCAGCCCTCCCCAAAGTCCATATATGTGTGGGGCTTTGTGGGGACATCCATGCACGAACCATGACGGGTGTGCTCAGCTTCCGGAAGCGGAGCCCCAAGGGGTCTGCCGCGGCAGGATGACGAGAGCCGAGGAGGAGAGTGCGGAATGGAGCGCACTTTGAGAGGCTGGAATCTTATCATACTGGAAAGGGAACCCCAAGGACGTCTGAGACTTCCACGGACACTGAGCAACTTATCCCCAGTGAGAGTGTGAGTCAGGGTTCAGCGGAGAGCGGAAGCTCCTGTCCTGGCAGTCACCTCTGCTGCCCTGGGAAAGAGGACTCTTCCTCTGTACACTGAGATGGAAGCAAGGGCCATCTCTCCCTTCGCTGCAGCAGAGGACCAGGCAATGGGGCCGCCCTACCAGGAGCCTGGGCAGCCTCCAGGACCAGGAAGGGTCACCGGACGCACACTGTTTAGTGTTTCCAAGCAGGTGGCAACTTCCGTAGTCCAAGGCAAGAGAGAGACAAACTCAGTTCTCCTGCCTTATAGAGACTCACCCATGCCTTAAAACTTAAGCAAACCCCAGTCTTGAGCAGCATGTAATGAATCTAGAACAAAACTACAGCACACGAGCTGGACACAGGAAGAAGAAAAATCAGATAAGTTCCGCGTGAGAAAGAAAAGCCCTAAGTCAGAGGAGAATAAATCAGCTAAGAGGAGGGGAGAGCAGGGAGAATGCCCAGCAGTCCTCCCACGGCAGGAAAACGTATGGGGAAGGAGGTGAAAATTCATCACCTTCACCCACCACATAAAGATTTCATTTCTCTGATGTCCCACCACCTCGTCTTTCCTCTCAGGGAGTTCTGAGAATTCATCCAAGCAGAGAACAAGAGATGAATTAAATGCCACCAAATGTCCTCAAGGAGCAGGACCATTTGTGCCAGAGAAGTGCTCTCAGGGAGAGAAGGGACTTGGTAATCAGTCCCGCGGAGTAGTTCTACAAGCAAGAAAAACAGAGCAACAGAAGAGGGATGCAAATCCCAGGGAGGAATGCGACATCAGGGCTGAAGAGAGCAGAGTATGCCTGCAATAGAGATGAACCCTGGTGTGCGCCGGGGAGGGCGTCCCACAGGAGTTGGGGGTCAAGGCACTGTGGAGAGGGCGACGCTAGCTAGAAACCAAGGAGCAAGCCCGAGGGAGGCGTTTCTGCCCCTCTAGGGGACAAAGGTCTGAGGAGGAGCATTGAGAGAAGCATGCCAATGAGATGCATATATTCCAGGAGACCTAGACACGGGGCAGGCTCAGGGCGGCAGGCAACATGGGAGGAGATCCAGAGGCTACCAGAGGTGAGAGGCAGGAGCGATCCCTCCTGCATGTGGCCCTGCCTGGAATTCCTCAAGTATGAGTGAGACTGCATCTCGGTTCTCTTGGCCGCCCCACATTCTAACCAAACGCACAGCCCTCAGAGCCCCTCCCCCCCCGGGCAGCACAGCAGCCGTCCTCGCATGTCTCTGATGT
>NDGN011122419.1:0-14701 GCA_002564285.1 Tympanoctomys barrerae | reverse complement strand
GGAAAGTTTCCCGGGAAGAACCACACGACTAGGGAAAACGACAAGGAAACCAATTGGGATCAGTGGAGGGACAAATTTGCCAGCGCTCTGCATGGCTGACAGTTGAACGTGGGGCTCCCCGACGTTGTGAGCCTCGGGACTTCACAAGATTGCGGAGCTGGAATGAATACCTGCAGCCTGTCCCAGGATAGGGCTTTCTTCCATTGGCAAGAGAGGGGACTGGCAGGTCCCAGAAACCCCACTGACTGGGTAACTTATGTGATTGTTTTTCACCTAAGAAATAGAGTATTATTTACAGTGTCACTGAATTTTTTTAAAGGGATTTGGGGAAGGACATAATGAATTATTCAGAGACTTTTCTCTGTGCTGCAAGTTGCACAAAGACAGACAACTTGATACAAATTATGATTCTAAAATCATTAGTAATGTATTTTATTCATGCACTCTACTTACAATAGAAGATTTCCTGCTGATATTTCTTAGACATATCACTCATGATCCCACAATCACTCTGAATGGGTGTGAAATCCGACACACAAAAAGTACACTGTCTAAGGAATTATGCACGCCTTAAATTTTTTCTGGAGAAAGATTACTCATTAGGATTTTCAAATAATATATTCAGTATAATCATTGGTGCAGGTGTTCTCTTGTCTAATGGATACTAAACTATGGTTTGTGTTTTATATGGAGAGAGGGGTACTTTTCTGAACCATTTTAGCAAGAGAAGCACCCTTAAGGGTGCTTTGTAGGAGAGCAGGCACAATGGCTCTTCTTGCCTATTCTTTTGGAATCTGGAAATCTTTTTTCCAGTGATTTTTTTTTTTATCCTTCCCAACAAGTGATGAGCTGGTGAGCTGTCTTTTGGTAGGCTTTTCGCAGGCCTGTGAGAGGGAGTTAGCCAGAAAATGGTGTTTTGAGCTCACATACAGACCAGGTGGTCCTAGGTGAAGGTGGGCACCCCAGCACCCTTCCCAGGGCCTGCGTGCTGCACATGCCTGCCAGCAGATGCACTCACTTGTCATGTCTGAAGAACTCATGATGAAACTGCCACTGTGGGAAGAAGCCCACTACTTCCGTGCGCTGAAATATTTAAGAACTTTATGGCCCTAGCCAGTATGGCCACAGCTGTACAGTTAGGAATTCTCATGAAACATGGCAGGCCCCACATTGCTAGATTAGAGGCTCAGCCTCCTAGTGGTTGGTTTGGTTCATGATTCATTCATGCACCAGCTATTTCTTTATTGGCAGCTATACGCCTGGCGCATATAGACACCAAAGCATACATTGATATTTTCTGTTCTGGAGCTTTGGCTGTCATTGAAGATATTGGCATTGAGCAGAACATTTCATCTAAAGTCACTGTATGTGTCATATAGGCAAAAACGAACAAGGCACCCTGAGAGGAGAGGAGAGCTTTCTTGTTTTAGAGCAGGATGGGTGGCTTTGCTAGGGTGAGATCTTTACACTGGGATTCACTGGATGTATAGCAGCATTTTAATCAGGAGCAAAGAACTGTTCTAGGGAGAAGGGAACTTGGCAGAGGTTTGGAGCATCATGGGAAAAGAAGGTCCGATTGCATGTCAATATGGATGAGCCAGGCAGACAGGAACAGTGCTGAGGACTCGATGAGTTAGGACAGATTTGATTTGACTGAGCTACAAGAGCAGGCCTGCCCCGGAGCAGGGAGGGAGGATAGAACTGCAAATGGGTGCGAGAGTAGTTGGAAGAGCAGGGGCTGATGCAGTCCTTTGAGTCAGGAATATCAGGACCCCCACCTGGGGCAGAATCAGGAAAAGGTGAGAGAAGAGTCAGCCCAGGCCCCGTGGGCACCATTTGCCTTTTCTTTTAATTGCTCAAAAGGTGTTTCTCTCAGTTAAGGGCTGAGGCCAGCATTCTGGGGAAAAACATTGGGGCAAATGGAGTGTAGCTAGTGAGGTCAGGCGCTCTGAGGACTTTTGCTGTGGGCTGGGCCTTGGCTTTATCACACGCTGGAGCAGGCGTAGTGTTTGCTCTGGGGCTCCTGGGGAGCAACTCAGCGCCATGCGCTCACCCGAGTCCCTTTCAGCCCTTGCAGTTGATCGCGAGCGTGATGTCCTTGACTCAGACAATGTCGGAGCAGGGCAGAGCCTTAGAAACCCCGCAGGACCTTTGGCGTGAAGTGTGGGAAACTGAGGCTCAGAGAATCATGAGTTATTCGCATAAAAGACACACAGTGACTAGTGCATAGTCCCTGAGCACTGGGGCTGAAGAAAAACCACCCTCTCAGGTAAACTCTTTTATTGAGAATTTTGAGTGATACTTTTGTAAGTCTTCATTAAATCCTTCTAGGGTCTAATTTTTACAGATCCTTTCAGAATTAATTTGTTTAAGGATTAAGCCTGTCAAAACCCCAGGACTGTTTCAAGTAAACAGCTTATGCGTGGAATCTCAATGTTACCAAGCCACTTTCCCTGCATGTGCACTGTGGTAATTGGGTTCCGGTCTCTCATGTGAAAAGCTAAACAGTTTCAGATCTAATGAGTCCAGGCCACTGGGGCAGATGGATTTTGGAATTCACTATTTATAGCATCTTCAAGTGGCACTTTTGCCTTTTCTTTTAATAAGCATAGAGCTGTAATGCAGCCCACAGGAAGGTGGTGCATAGAGATGAGGGAGCCGGGGCGGCGAGGCCAAATGCTTCCTAGTGCAGGTCAGAGTGGAGTGGAGACTTCGTCCTGGGGATGGCTCCTGCTCAGAAGGGAGCCCGCACTGTCCTGGAGAAGCAGCAGGTCGGTCTTCAGGAACCAGAGCGAGGGGTTGCGAGCATTTGCTGGAAAGGGCTTCCCTCCAAAGACTCGCAGAGGACACTGGCATCACTCCTGTCAGGCAGAGAGGAGCGGTCCAATTAGGACTAGAAAATCGTGCTTGGGAAGGAGTTGGTGCACCAGAGGAAAGCAGGAAAATGAGCAAACGTGAATACAATTGAAAGTATAAAATACATACTAAAATCAAAGCCAGTTCTCTTAAAAAAAAAAAAATAGAACTCTTGTATAAGCATTGCTGATTAGACTCAGAAAAATAAAAAGATTATCTGTGTTTCAAACCTGTCATCAGTGCAGTGTCTGGAGGGAACTGCTGATTAGCACCGAGGGGTGTTTCCAAGCTGTGAAGCACGGGGGTGTGTGCAGGGGGAAGAACCTTGGCTAAGACTTTGTGCCTCTGGGACTTGGGCGGGTCACCCAGCTCCCAGGTATTCCACTTCCTCCCCTGTAAACTAGAATAACATCTGCTGGTGAGAAGAGGAAAGGAGGCAATATATGAAAAGCGATTTGCCAATGCTGATACTGTCTAGAAACCATTCCCCCCAACTCTGTGTTTGAAACCCAGGCTGTACAATAGAACTGCCTGGAGAATCTAAAGGTATTACCTACCACCCTCCCCCTCTGCTGTGTTTTATTTACATGCTCTGAGTTGTCACTGGCATTGGAGGTTTTCCGTGACACTTAAAGTCAGTTTGCAGAGCAATCCTACCTTCAGCCTTAGGCTTCACAGGTAGAAGGCGCTCCCTGGAGCTGGGGGTCTCTGTGCCTTCAGGACTTCGGCTTGTGGTCCAGGGGCACATCAGCCGCTTCCCAAGCCCGCGCTCCTGCATCCCTGCTCTCTTCCTATTTGCTCCAGGTTTTCCCTGGAAGTTTCCTATTGAAATGCCAGTGCCAGTGCAGCCTGCTGGGGTTTGAAGTGCTAGCAAGCTGCCTGCCTGGGGAGCTAGGCCTGCCGAGTGCCAGAGCAACTGTTTTTCTCAAAACATATCATTTCAAATGATTCTGAAGTCTGTTAAATTAAACTAATGAGATTAATCTGATAAAGTGGCATGAGAGATGCACAGAAATGATCCCTTTCACAAGCATTTTAATTTAGTCATGATTAATGAAAGATCTTGTGTTTACCAATGGAACTGACTTTAAATTTTTGAATACAGAATTCATTAGCTTATTTTCATGCAGAACTCCAACTTCTTTGTCACTCTGTTAAACTGACATAAGTGAAATAGCCTTTAAAGATTCTTTCCTCCTCATTGAGTGATGGCTAAACTAAGTATGGAGAGGAAGTTATCTGAGGCACACAGCTGGCCAGTAGCACCAGAGCCACGAGTTGGCTGTGCAGGCCACCTCCTGCCTGCCTGGCACCCCTGCGACTGCTGTGTGTCTATCTTGTGCATGCATTCAGCCTGGCTAGAGTGGGCACCCATGAATTGGCTTGGTAAATATTTATACAGAACAGTTTGGTGTATTTTTAATTCACAACAGAATTGTGGCCTTTCTCCATGATTTCTAGTTAAAAGTACCCATAATTACAGTAGCTATTTCATTCTGTAAGACTTTTTTTCAAAAAGCTTACATTGCACAGCTGTCAATTTTATAGGAAAATACAGAGTTCCCATTGTGGCCATCCCACCTCTCCAGATGCACTCAGCTTCCCTTATTGTTAGCATCTCACATTCATTAATGTGTACCAGTTTGATACAGCTGATAGAATATCAACAGAAGGCCACGGTGTAGATTAGAACGCACTCTTGGTAGTGTACATTCTATGGGCTTTTGTAGTGTATGTTGGTGTAGAAGAACCACTTCTGTCATACAGAATAATTCTGTTGTTCTAAAAATTCATTTTGTGTTTGCATCCCTTCTTGTCCCTAACTTCTGGCAACCACTAATCTTTTTGCTGTCTCCATAGTTTTGCCTTTTCCAGAATGTCATATTGGAGCCACATAGTATGTGCTTTTCCCAGATTACCATCTTTCACGGGCAGTATGCATTTTTGTTTGTCTATGAATTTTGATGGCTCAGTAGCTCATTTCTGTTTATTCTGAGTAGGACTGCGTTGCTCGGTTGTGCCGCCGTTTTGCTTCCCCATTCGTCTATTCAAGGCACCTTGGTTGCTTCCAAGCTCTATTAGCATTAACGCTTCAGTCTTCTGTGAAGGTTGCTGTTGGTATCAGGAGGGGGAAGAGCCGATATGTTGGGTTTCCTTGGAGGGGGCTGGGCATTCAGACTGTCTCAGAGTCTGAATAATCTGCTGGAGGACTGTGCTGTCTGTTCCTGGAGCCGCAACCTCCCGAGACTGGGCAGCTGCTGCGTGGCTCGGCCAGGTGGAGATGTACAAGTTCTCTGTGAAAGATACACACTGGATTTCAAAGACATTACATAGACAAGAGTGCGAAATGTTCATTGTCTTCTGATATATTAGAAAAAGTAAAATCTCTTATTAAGATTAGCGGTATTGGTTTCTTTTTACCTCTTTAACGAGGCTGCTAGCAAATGTGGCACGGACTTCCGGCCCAGCGTGGATGCGCCCTGGGAGAGCGTGTCTCCAGCCAGCTCTCAGCGCCACGCTGCACCGCTGCATTCACCCTCCGGGAGCGCTGGGCCACTGTGCACCCAAGTTGCTCGAAAGCTCCCTGGTGCTCTGTCTTCTCCATTTACATTTCTTGACCTTTTCCTTTTTCCACCAGTAATCCTGCGGGAGTCGTGCTTTCTGAGGCACCTACCTAGCCTCTTCCTGAGTTTTAATATATGCTCCACTTTAAAAGCCTTATAGCAAAATATAAATTGTGGTTCTAGAATTGTATGAGACTTCCTATAAAAAATGAAATTGCTCGAGCAGGAAGTTGAAACTACAAATTAGTAGTTGTTTCATAATTTTCAGCCTCATTTTGACACCAAGCGGTCCCTACTTCTTCCAAGGTCTCCCAACACCTGGGCATGCTGAAGGCTGGAAAGAGACCGTGGTAAGAGATGTAGAATCAGAGACGAGATGCTAGGACCAGAGCAAGAGCCTCAGAAGGGCCACATCTGCTCAGCTGTTTGCATCTGACCCTGAAGATGCTGTTGATTTAAGGCTTAGACAGCTCCTTGTTGCTGCAGAGTAGAGGAGGAATGAGTGGGTAGGGTACTGCTCAGGCCCCTTAGAGAGCTGGTTCTGGCCACTGACCTCTGCTCTTAGGCCTGGGCACACCTTTGTTTGCATCGCCTGGGTGGCTCCGATTCAGATCTGTTGTAACTCCCGGATTCCTTGTGTCAGAGACTGACTCAGTGCCAGTGAAGAGGCAGTTGGGGCCTTGGCTTTCTCAGGGTCCCCTCACTTTATTCTCTGGTGAGGGTTAGTTAATGCAGAAGTGGGAAGTCAATAGATACCATTTACTTTGGAAATATTTTATATGTTTAGGAAGAAGTAAAAGGAATATATTTTAGATAAGCACACATTAACATTACTGTAAAACAGATCACCTGTTGGAAGAAAGTCCTATGAAGACAAGAAAAGAGTTTTTAGAAACAACTTTTTCTACTTTTGGATAATAAAATGTTTTATTCCTGAATTTTGTATTTTATGAGCCTTTAATCAATGTGGAAACATTTTTAAAGAAAAGTTAACTTATGTAAATATAGTTGTAGCCCCCAACATGAAATGTCATTTATTAGACTAGAACTATTTAATTTAGCAGTGTGTTTTAAATGAGCTTCATGTTTGAACCTACAAACAGGCTTGCTATTGTGCACTCTTCGGACCTCAGGTGTGCTCCCCGGGCGCCCTCCAGGGCCCGTGCAGCTCAGGGCTGAACGCTGCCTTGCAGCAGGTCGGGGAGCCCCAGATCCTCAGTGTGAGCCTCGCAGCAGCCTCTCGGGCCTTTGAAACAGGGTGTTTGAAAATGGTGCTCAGTGAACGATGTTATATGACTTGGATAGAAAAAAGAAGCTTTCCACACGGATAACTAGAGCCTCACCGGGAATATGAGAATATATAATGATCCCAGTATGTAACATTTAGATACTTTCCATTGAAGTTGAGTATGTATCATGTATTAATTTGTAAAATGTGAGAAGAACATCTGTGTTATGACAGGTAAACATCAAGGAAAAGGAGGCTGCCTGTGTGATACCGTTGAGCTTGGTATGAGCTCCCTGGAATATAAAGCAGACATTGCTGCGAGAGTTAACCTGTGGTGCTGGGCAGGTGGGGGGTGCTGCGCTGACCAGAGTGACGCCGTGTGCTGGACGCTGTTCAGTGTCAGCAGGCTACTTCAGAGCATTCCGAAAGGCTGTGTAGCGGGAGATGACCTCTGGCTCTCATGCAGTGACTGAGAGTGACCCCTGCTGGACGGTTGTTAGTGGGCTGTGGATGTTAGCGGCCCAGGATTTGGGTCCCAGAGCAGACCTAACCTAGAAGGCCACATGTAGGTCTGTCCCTGAGGCTAGCCTTGCGCCAATGCTGTTGCCAGAGTTACCAGCGGGAATAGAGATGAACTTGGAAATTTTTGATTTTTTTGGTCTCTATTCCCACCATTTCTGCCTTGCCCCGTGCAGCACTTAAACCTGTTTTCTCTTTTTCCCTGTCCTCCATTACATCAAGTTTCTTAATAAAAAGTGAACCCCCATTGACACTACTGAAGAGGTTGGAATTTCTGGTCTAGACCTGAGTTAGATAGGTGAGGAATCTGATACCAAGATCCTGTATGTCAGTATGATATCCGTTCAAGAAATAATTGTGAAATATTTATCCTAAATGTAAATGAGATGGAAAGAAACCCCACAGTCTGAGTTCACATTCATGATGTATATAATCAAAGTCTGGGAGATCTAGTGATGAGGATAATATATAATATGTTTCTTAGAAAAATTATTAAATGAAATAAAAAGCAGTAAATGCACAGGAAAAAATAATCTGGGCTACATTACAGCTGAATGAAACATAATGGAAAAATTAATACATTAGACTATATTAAAAAGTAGATAGAGAATCAGCATTGCTAGAGGTTAGTGTTTGCCCCAGGAGGCTTCTCAGGAGCTTTCCCAGCTGCCCTTGTGTGCCAGGTGGAAGCACCTATGCTTTAGGGAGCCGAGAGTATGTGCCCAGGACTCCCCTTAGAGTGCTTACTGTTCATCAGGGTAGCACAGGCCAAGAAAGCTGCCCTGAAGAAATCTGATTATCTTTAACTCACTTGGCCAACCCATGTTCCTCTGGACAGCTCTTTGGAATAGCTGATGTGGAGTTAATGAAGTTGGGATGTTTTTAAAATGAAATTTTAAAAATAGGCTTTAAAAAGTGCATAAACCGTGCCTTGTAGTACAAAATGACATTACAATCATTTCATTTTGAGATGATTTAGCAATCATTTCCTTGTGTTCTGTTGTCTACAGCCTACCAGTCAGGCAGTAGAGTATCTTAGTGCATCTTGATAAAGTGATGAGATTGAGAAGACTTTAGGCTTTAGACTTAGATGTCCATATTCCTGTTGGAGATACACAAGTGACGGAATGGAAGTCCTAAACTGTTGGATCTTTTTCCTAGGTCAACATTTTCATGCTGTTATGCTTTTACCAATGGAGCTGAGGACAGGGTGGTTTGTTCAGGAAAGCAGGTAGGGCCAAAAGGATAGGCATATAAACAATCTCAACCCCAAGTAGCACTCTATAGAAAAAACAATTACAACAGTTTGTAACTTGAAGTGCACTTATAAAAGAATTTTGTTATTCTCCGTCTGAGGGAGAATGTATTAATGAATTTGTGCTACAAATAATTTCTTAAAAGTTTCTGTTTAGGGGCCAGGGGTATAGCTCAGTGGCATAAACATCTGCCTGGCAAGTGCAAGGTCCCAACTTCTATCCCTGGTACCCCCTCAAAAGTTTCTGTTAATTAAAGCATTAAGAAAATAAAAGGTAGGTTGGTATGAGAGAAGATACTTTGATACACCTATAACTGTTCAAAGGCTTAATGTCCAGAATAAATGCTACCTACAGATCAATAAGACAATCCAGGAGGAAATGAGCATGGAAGGGTATGGAAACGTATATAAATGTATGAGAACATTCAATCTTAGATGTCTAGGTAATGTATATTAAAACTGTAATAAGGTATCACCCCTGGCCCTGAGAAAGGCCATAATACAAACTGCTGGCAAGGACACGATGGTGGAATATAAATTGGTGCGACCACTTTGGAAAATTCTCAGCATGGGTAAAAGCTGAACATACAGTCCTATGACATTCCTGGCCCCAAGAACACCCCAAAAGCTAAGTGTGCATGTGTGCCTGTGTGTGTACCAGAGGCCGTGGACAGTTGTTCATAGCGCTGTTACTCACAGTTGCTTTCACCTGGAAACAACCCAAATGTTCTTCAGAGCTAGAGTGGATTTTTGTATAATCCTATCATAAAATCTATGCAGTGCTGAATGAAGACTTGTTAAATGAAAGAAAAATGTGGCTCTTTTCAGACACTACCTTGAGTCAAAGGACCCAGGCTAAAGGTTATACGCTTTGCATATTCCATACATAGAACGATTGTCAAGAGGCGTGAGTCGTCTGTGGTGTCGGGCATCAGCATGTTCACACTCCATCAGCAAGGGCAGGGACTGGGAAAGGGGAATGGGGGCTCCGGGCTCCCTTCCATGGGCCAGGTTGTAGGCGCACAGGGGATTTTGTGTTTCAGCAATGCAACAGGAGGCGTGTTATGATTTGTGCGGGTAAAAAAGTGCATGTTATTCCTAATGAAAAGCGTTTACTTTGGAAATAGCTGGAAGCACCCAGGCTTCTGTGTGGCTTGCTGGTGGCATCTGTGTGGTGCCTACGGAGCGCTGGTGAGAAGGGGAAAGACACCAGTGAGAAGAAAGCGAGATCGAGACTTGCCAAGTCCTTCAGTCGTGGTGTGAGACACTCACTTCAGCTCCTGTTGCAGGCTTCCTGCCATTCCTTACCAGTTTTGGCAGTTTCCGTATTAAAATTATATGTAACATCTTGATATCACTATAGTCTTGGAGCTGAGTATTTAAATAGCTGTAAACATCTCAACCTGAATTGTGGGAATTAAATTTCCATTAGCAGATTGTCAGCATAATCCAGTGGGATGTGCTGTGGGCCAGAAGCCAAAGGCCCTGGGTTGGGTCCTAGCTTCAGCTTTTAGTCCTGCCTGGAGCGCGTCATTTGGCCATTCTCTATCACACATCCCCTTCCAAGATAATATTTAAGCTGCTGTGAAAATCATACCACCCATCTCTAAGAATGCTGGGAAGATTGCACCTGTGAGTGCCATTTGGAAACTGTTGCTTGTGGAGTATCCTTGCGTGAGCCACATGTTCCAGTAAGGGTCTAATCAATCCCCCTTCTGTTATTACTTTTTGTACTAAAGTCCAACCCGAGGTCACAAGCGTGGTACGTAGGTTCTCTTCTGTGGGGCCACACTCCCAACCTGTGCTGCTCTGATTTCTTATTAATTTTCTAGATATGACAATATGAAACAAAAGCACAGTGAAAAAATAATAAATGCAATGGACGGATTTTGCTGTACAAAATTTTCTTGTTCAGAGTCTCTATCATTTGGGGCACTACATGCACTTATTTGTACATTTTCATGAGCTTTGGTGACCACACTCAATGGTGGAATACACGAGACAAGCTGCTTCAGGAGATCATTGGCCTTTTACCCGAATTTCAAAAGTAATTTTGTCAGCATAGGAAGACATGTTTAAATTTAATTATTTGCCTGATCGTAGACCGTAACGTGCCAAAGGAGGAAGAGTAAGCTTGACGCTGGCTGCCCAGCCGTTGCAGCTCTCCTCACCACTAACATGTGCTCCCAGCGGAGGAGAAAGCTAGCTTGGAACCTTTTATCTAAGTTAATTGGTCAAAAGAAATATATCTGAGTGGGAGAAAGCAAAGCCATGTTTTAGTCAACTTCAGTGTAATTATACAACCATCATAAATGAATTCTTCAGAAATTGTCATTCTCAGAAAATAGTGTATTGATCTAGGCCAGTGGTTTAAAAACTTTCATTTAGCAGCAGATGTATAATTTTGCAAATAAAACTGACTGAACCCAAATGCCCTGAGCAGATCAAAGGGAGGCTGGCTGCTCTGAGGTGGGGATGTGGGGATGGGAAGGGCAGAGAGAGAGATGCAAGGTAGACACTGCTCTTGTAGAAAGCGGTAGCTGTTACTCCATGTTCTGAGGTGAGAACCTTTCATATGTGTGATCGCCATCCTGTCTGGATTCTGTCCTGCTACTTTATATCCCTGGGCTGTTCCCTGTTCAGTGGACTTGTAAAGCGATCTTTCTCTGGGTATGGCCTCCATGTTGCTATGGTCCTAGACAGTTTGTTTCTGATACTTTCAAATTCTGGTAACTGAATCTTAGTTGCATGTACCGTTTCCAGCATATTTGTTTGCAGAGGCTGCGAACAATGTGTCAGTGACTTTGAGAAAATATCCAAGCTCTCCAGAAATGTACCAGTTAATCCAACTGTCCATCTCACCCACCTTTAACCTCTTACTCACTGAAGCCCTTCCTGAGATGTTCTTGATTCAAGTATTTTTTTAAATGTTACATAATTTGTCCTTATCTACTGTATTTTTCTTTATTTTTTCTGTATTCCTTCTTTTCAAAAGATGAAATACGACTTATAAATAGACTTCTAGAAAAATAGCCTCAAGAGTAGTGAAGATAACGAGGTGAAACAAGACACTTATTATGACTTTCAAGGGGAATCACAACAGGCAGGATTGGTAAAGGAGCTAAAAATAAGAATCTTATTTTCCATTGGTGGCCTGTAAATTGACACGGTTTTTCTTTGAAAATGAATTTGACAATGCACGTCGGTGAGCATTATTTATAACCTTGACCTAGTAACTTCACTTCTATAGTAATTACCCAGAGAAAGACTCTGTATTTAAAAAGCCACGTCTTGAAGTGCTCATCGCACAGGATGGACCATCATCAGACTTGAACTCAGGCTTGTGGCTCTCTGTCAACTCTGTGCTGGCTGAGTTACGTGCCTCTGGGACTCAGTTTCCGTGTTTTTAATGCGGATGGCAATAGCCCCTTTCTCAGAGTGCTTCTGTTAAGATTAAAGTAATATTCTAAGACGCATCGCTCGCAGTGCACTGCCCGGCACGTGCCCACCACTCCGTAAATGTTGCCTGCTTTTCCTGCGTGTGGTTATGAGAGATGAATGCAGTGACCCTGCAGGCCGGTGTCTGGGTTGAGTGAAGGAGCTCCCTGTGGCAGGCTAGCGCTAATATTCGTAGATGACATTCAGAAACACTGAAACCATCCACTGCAGGAGGACAGCAGAGCTAATCAGGGTGGCCTCAGGTCTTGGCTGTGGAAAGACCACCTCACAGCCTGGAAAGCGCGCCGCAGCAAGGTGCTGAATACACAGACACCAAATCCAAGCACATGGTGGCACCTGTGAGAGGGGGCTACATGCCGGGAGACAGACAGAGATCGAGTGCAGTGACAGCGGCCTCTGTGGTGACGGGCAAAGCAAGAAGGACCGTGAGTTTTAGCCTTATGAAATTAATCTGCATCATGAGAGAGGCTTAAGTCCATACTGGAAATACTATGAAGATGAAGGAGAAGCTTGAATAATTTCAGACCAGTCTATAGTATGAAGTGTCTTCAGAAGAGCCAAAGCCCACAGCTCTTTACTTCCTTGTGTAATTTGCTTCCTATTGATTTTTGCAAGGTGCTGAAGGAGTTTTTTAACTCTGAAATTTCATCCCTACTGTTCCTAGGACAAGAAAAATTTGATACCCATGTACAACTTGACCAGGCTTGAAATTTCACTTTGATTGCTCAGCAAGCCATAGATAGATCAGCCACTTCAGCCCTCAGCGGGTATACAGGGCCCAGCCACCATACCTGCTGCTGCCTCCTGCTAGGGGGGCCTGCATGAGCTTCTCATCGCCTACACAGGGCTTCCGAAGCTTTCTCAGTTCTCCAAACCTACTGTATGTGCCACAGGAGGTGGTGGTACACCTTCAATCTCAGAGACTTCAGTCAAAGGGATTGAAAGATGGTGAGGAAAGCAGGCTTTAGGATTTGGGAGCATTCAAGAGGAGCAGCTGGTCTTCCCCAGGGGCTCCGGAAATAGGGTATTTGCATCCCTCACCCCCACATGCCAAGGCCATGTTTGGGCCTCTGAGTTCCTTTTGCCTGAGGAGGGCATGCTTCCTTTCCTGCACGAAGTCAAAGCACATGAAGATGCTGAGCTCAGGAGAACCCCAGCCTGTGGACTGCAGCCCAGGCAAGGAGCCCTTGAAGCGGCCTCCGTGGCTGTCAACCTGACCAGATTACCCCTTGCTCAGGCCTCTGTGTGACCTGGTTTTTGCAGGAGCCAAAGCTGTGCGTCTCTCACTGCTTCAGACCCAGAACGGGCAGGCCCAGCACATCAGCTACGGGCAAAGCTTGGGGTTCCTAGCCGAGTTCTAGCCTGTGGGAGTGTGCATTTTGTGTGATAGTAAAAACTATCCCTTCACTTTTTCTGGCCCTTTTGGTTTGGTTTTGTATTTTATTTATTACTATATTATTATTGCATCAGTCTCTTTGGAGCTGTAAGACAGGTCTGAAGCGTAACTTAAAATTACATTTTACCCTGGAATTCCCTGCTACATTAATCCATAGAATTAGAGTGTGACACTGGGGCGAGGGTGGCAGTGGGGGAGCTACTCTAGTCTGCTCCTGATGCTGCATGAGTCATTGCTTTCAGCTCCGTGCGCTTAGCTTCTGTCCTGATCCTCTGTGCCCCGCTGCCCCCACCGGCTGCTGGCGCATCCTGCCCACCTCCTCCGCATCAAGGACCAGCCCACAGCGCTCGGGCTCGTGTCATGATCCTCCCAAACCAGTTCTTTCTTTAACCTTTCTCCAGTCACTCACCCTAGCTGCCCTTGCAGTGCCAAAATGAGGAACTATTTTCTTTTCATTTGTCAGAGGGATGAAGAGACTGAATTTGAAAAGAAAGCCATCCAGTCCTCACTCTCCCTTCTTGTTCCTAGCCTTGCATCTTGTCCCAGGGTCTGGACCCCCACTGCACCCCTCCAGTGGGGCTCCTAGACGGTGCCCCACCTGCATCACATGCCCCATTCACCAGGCTGGTCCTCAGAAACCCTCCAGCTCAGTGAGCTGTGACTCTTCAGGGAAGGAATAAATGGAAGAACAACTGGCAGCGGGAAGATGGTTTCTTTTTGTTTTCATTTCCTAAAAAGAACATCAGTTCAGGAAGGGCCCTTGCTGGAGCTGCGGTCTCGGAGCCTCGGGCCAGTAAGAACAAAATGGACATGAGGCCACAGATGTGTGTGGGCTGCCGTGGTTTGCATAAGGTATTCTCTCCTCCAAGAGCTGTACCTATGGGTAAGGAAAAAGAGAATATACATTCCTGAAAACAGTCCATTTGATAAGCGGTGCATCCAGCCCTTCTGTATCATGTTACCAAGCAGTCCCCACGCTGCATCCTGGGACTGTAGCTTATGCCGTCCTCATTCTTATCTGTCACCATGTGGCAGTGTCCTGACTGGCAGCCCTTCTCCAGGCCTGGCCCTCGGCTTGTGCCCCTCTGCACCCGGGCCACCCATGGAGGCCCTGCGAACGAGCCCTGCATGTCCTCGGATCGCTCCCAGAGCTGCTCTCCACCTTTATGCCCCCATGTTGTGTGAGTTGCCGCAGTGGCTCGTGTGTGTTCTGTAGGAGGCACCGAATCAGCACTGCCTCTGTGCTGGGCGGCACACTGAATGGACGAGTGGCTGTGCCCCTCATTGTGTGCATGGGTAACAGGAAGTCAGCCGCACCCCGCTCGGTGTGGCCCAGCCATAATCGCATCATTAAGCTTGGTGACAAGAGCTGGAAAGGCGCCAGGAGAGATCAGGCTGGCGATGGCCTTCCCTCTGTGATGTGC
>NDGN011122274.1:0-13906 GCA_002564285.1 Tympanoctomys barrerae | reverse complement strand
CAGCCCAAGTACACCCCAGCAAAAAGTGGACCTGGAAGGCAAGCAGAGACCCCTCAGGAAGAAGTGCTGGTCCAAAAGAGTTAAGAATGATGCGCGTTATGCAGGCCATGCTAAGATTTTTTTAAAAACACAATTATGTGGAATTAATCTGATAAGCTATTCAAAAACAAGTTGTTTCACTCTGAAGTAATTGGTTTGATAGCTGTGCAGGATTTGTTGGCATGTTTTCTTTCTGTTGGTTTTCATGGAGGCCCAGTGAGTGGGGGTCCACTGAGCAGCTTCTGGGGTGAGGCCTTGACCCAGGGCTGCCCGAGGCCTGCTGGACCTGCCACCCTGGACCACCAAGGACCAGCCAGGTGCAGAGAAAGGCCCGGCCCACGCAGCTGGGCGCTCCCCCTACTCCTGCAGGCTGGGCTCCCCCTGGGCACTGTCGGTTTCTCAGGCACTCTAAGTTTCAAATTAGCCAGCCATCACTCACTTCTCCCTGTGGCACCTGTTCCCAGTGCCTCCAGGCAGAGGGCTTGCTGTCGGCCGCTTGCTCCACGCTGCCTGGCGTTTACAGCCTCAGTGGATGGTGGACCTCTTCCTCCACCTATCTCCACGATGAACAGGAGCTCCCACTGGCTCCGCCGAGCCAGCCGCTTCCCGTCTGCTATCTCTCTGGCTGTGAGAAGCAGCTTCATCAGTCTCCCCTGAGGGCAACCTGACCTTCTGAGCTGCTGTGCAGGGAGTTCACATCCTACAATACCAACGGGATAAGCAAGAAAGGCTGCTTTGCAAGCAAGAAGCCACGCAACGAGGGCCACATTTTAGAAGAAGACGAGCCCTAATTGCTGGGCTAGGAAAGATTACTGAGGAAAATACAGGACAGTAAGATGGAAACGGAAAACTAGATTTGGGTCAGCTCAGTCCTTACCAAGTTAGCAGTTGTGAATTTCTAACATTCAGATTGGAAAGATGAGAAAAAGGTAGCATTTCACTTAGAAAGCAAAAATGAAACAGGAAGTTTGCTTGAATTTCCTAAATTCTTATTTTTCTATCATTATTTCTTCTGCATTTCTGCAAGGAAAGAAAGCCATCTTCCCAGGCCATTCCAGACTGTCTCCAGAAGTGTAACCCCACCCCAGTGCACGCTATCAGGCCTGGGAGGATTTATTCCATCTGCGTGGGTTCAGGGGCCTGGCAGGGACAGGAGTGGGTGGCAATAAATAACATTGCCACCTGCGCTTAAATGGGATTTCTGATGTCTTGTTTTTCATTGCTGTCAGTAGTGTGTCTCTCCTTAAGGTAATATTTCATCAGACTTATAATGAAAATGATAATGTGGCCATGGTTTATTTGTAGCCTGCTTCCTATTGGTTGGGTTGAATTTGTTGTGGTGGAATGAATCAAATACAAACTGATTTCAGTGTGGCACTGGAAACTCTTCAAAGTCGCCTTAAAAGCAAGGAGACATATTATAAAGCAACAAAAAGTATTTCAGCATAAAATCATGCGAAATAAAGCCTGGCCTTTCTGTAGCAATTTCAGTGAGAAGCATTTCCAGGCAAACCAAGACAGTATAGTCACATCCACCTAGACGAAATTACAGTCTCCCCCAAAGGAATTGGCCGAAACATTGTGAAATGACAAAGCAGTCTACATCAAAAGCCACCACCTATCTTTACACAGGTGGAGGATAAGTAGAATAGATTGTATTGATAGAAAATAACTTTGGGGCCTGGGGAGAAGCTCAGTAGAATGAGCATTTGCCTGACAAGCTCAAGGTCTTGAGTTCAATCCCTGGTACTGGAAAAAAGGGTTAAAAACAGAAATTAATTTTAAAAAATAACTTTGGTTGAAATACTTTACAACATTTCATTTTATAATGTGTTGGTAACATGCTGCCTTTTATGCTATAAAATGCAAAGAATAGTATGTTCTTACTATGTGCTCAATACTTAATTCACTCTTAGAATTCATTTCACAAATCTGTGTTTTGTAACGATAGCATTACTGGACATAAAAAGATGTCCAGGGTGAAGAGGAGACTGTGCCGTGGCAACGAGGGAAAGCATCGGGTCCGAGCTTCAGGGTTAGATGCGGGAGCCTCGGCCGAGCGCCGCCGGCCTCACACATTGCCCTCGCCCGTAGGGAGCACGGAAGCAGAGCGCCTGCCTCGAGCAGCCGCGATAGCAATTAATAACGCGCTATTTACAGAGTGCTAAGATTCAATCTAGCACTTAATAAGAGATAGGTAAGTATGTGCTACAGGAAATCAATTAATAGAAACAAAACATGGGAGAAATGGCCATTTCTTCCCAATTAAAACATTTCTAATAATGCCTTTAATAATTAGCCACTGTTATCTACCAATAAAAATAGAATTATTAGAAAATTAGTATTCCAGTAAAAATTACTTTAAAGTTGATCATTTAATTAAGAAAGGCTTCAGCACCTAATAGATGACCCATGAGCTTACGGAATTAGGAAGCGGTGAAAAGCACAGAAGAAAATGCTGCGTTTTTAGCAAGACTATTTTCATACGCGTTGTAGGCAAACATTCTTCAGCCTGAAAACGATTGAAGTTGGGTAAACAATGAGGCAAGCCCAAGTCCCCAGGTGGCATAAAATCTGGCGCACAGGAAACAATGCTACGCAGACTGAAAAGCGACATGAATGATGCCACATTTCTACATCTTAATCTAAAGAAATTTCTTAACACAAAATCGACCAGTTTCTGGAATTACTTGAGACCTACAATTCATGCAACTGACTGTGGCTGGGAGCGAAAGGGAAGAACCTGAGTAGAATTTAGCTTCTGATCAATATTTAAATAGCATGCCAGGTCATACAATGAATGGCACAGCCCAAAAGAAATGTTTTGTTCGAAGACAATTTTATGAATATTGTATTTGTTTCCTTGGCGGGGAGCAGAATGGATAGAAAAGTCAGCGCAGCAGCGATGTCTGGGGACTCCAGGGGCCGGCCTCAAGCAGCGATGGGCGTGGCCAAGAGCGCTGCTGCGCAGGGAAGTGCCCGCGCTCCGCAGGTGATCTTCTGCGGGAGAGGGGAGGAGGGGTCGAGGGTGTTGGCTGATGCTGGAGAAGGTCTGCAGGACAGACCTCGGAGGAAAAGGGAGCCACAGGAGCTGGGAAAATGCTTCTGCTTCCTCTGCACTTGGAAGCTCTTTGTGTGGGGGAGTAGAAGGTGTTTCCTCCTAACATTTTGGCGTTTGTTGAGATATTTTCTAGGCAGCGGCTCTGCAGCCACAGGGTCACCGAGCGTTGTGGAAATGCAAATCAACAATCAATATTAATAAATTATGATTGGAGACAAAGACACGATTGTTATGATGACTTCTTGTGGACTAAGTGTTAAGTTCGGGAGAGAAAGCATGAATTGAGGTCAATGTTGACAAGAACACGCGTGAATTTTGAGGCAAGAACTTTGACAACTAATCTTTCTAAAATAATAAAAGCAGGTCAGTAACACTTCTGCTCAAACAGAATATTAAAGAGTACCTTATAAAGGAAGTGGTAATTATAGATCCTTTTAATTGATCAAAAATGCTGTTTGGCCCATGATAGCACATGTTTTTGTAAGCTCTAAGCCTGCAATACACAGGACCAGTTATTTTTAAATGTAATATGATTTTCTTGAAATGATTCCTACCTCATTTGTAGTTGTCTTAACTTTTATAAGTTATATTTTATATAGCGGAAAAAAGCTTCACAAATCAAAGTATTCAAATACATCTAAGGGCTCAAATTTTAAACTCCAAATACAGAAAAATAAGAACTATAGTTACGAAGCAATTGTGTGACTCCTCTCAAAATACTATCCTAAAGAAAGGAATATTATTGCATATTATTTTATCATTATGATAATCACCATTGTCTTCTATATAACAACACATACATTTGTACTTCTAAGATCAAAATCACTTCTCTGAAATATAAAGTTCCCTTATGTGGTGGCACAGAGTTGATTAAAATAAATTGCACTGAGCACCTCCAGGCTGCATGGCGGCTACGCGCGTCACGCGGGCTCCAGGGCCACGAGCACTGCCGACACCTGTGGACAAAACAGCTCTATCTTTATACACCTAGTATCTCACAGAATAAGGCAGAAACCTAATCAAAGGTCATTTTTCTTTCTCATAAAGTTCTGGGAAGGAAGTAGATGAGGTTACCTTTCTTGTCTTGTTTTCTTGTCCTCCTCCTCCTCCTGTTCTTCTAGAAAGTTAGGAGTGATGATCCAGCCTCAAATCCAGCTGGAGAGCAAGCACTTGCTTCATAATCGCATTTCTGGTAGACAAGGATGTTCCGTAAAAGGTTCGCCTTCTGCTTTTCCCTGGCTGTGGGGTCTCTAGCCTGGTCTTTGCAGGGCCATGTGCAAGGTGGCCAGGAGTGTCACTCCAGCCCTCCCAGAGCAAGGCAAGCAGCTGGATATGCTTCTCCAGAAGGGGAGTGGCTCTCCTCTGCTCTGGATCAGAACTTCAGCAGACATTGCAGATACCAATGGACATAAATTACTTTGATGGATGTTTCTTCTTTTGAAGTACAGCTTATACTTGGTGTGGGGACATGATTTTTATCTAGCAAAGCACACATTCTGTGTTCTCTCAGTAGACCTAGTGCATGCGTGAGGAAAAGTGGACCAAACAGATGCCACAGCTACATGTCAGAATAATTCAACCATCCAGGCAAGCTGCAGCAGGGCTTCAGTTCTTCCAAGCATCCTCTGAAAAAAAGCAATTTTCCTTCAGAAGCACATATAATACTCTTTATTCGGTGATTTCAGCTAATGTTTAAGCATCTTAGATTTTTGGCATAACTGGTAAACGAAATCATTTTTTGAGCTCTTTGAAAATGAAGTCCATACGTGTTTAGAGAAAAATATTCCTACATTATAATTAGAAATTTAACACTACCAATTAAAGGCTGGAACAGTCACTTAAATTATGAGTTTCAGTTTTCACATCTACAAAAAAGAGAATGTCAACAGCTCTTGATTTTAAACATCATTGAAAGGATAATGAATACTAAACATCTGACAATGTGGTACCCAACAAATAGCAGCTATTTCCATGACTATATATATATATATATATATATATATATATAATCTATATGGAAAGTCTGAAATTTGTGCTCTAGTCAATTTTCAGAGTACTATTTTTCCTGCTATCACATACTCCTGCTGATACAAATTTTGATAATAAACCACAAAACAAAAGTAAATGGAAATAAATGTAAAATCCTAGAGACACAGTCTGAAGGGATAATACAGGCTGGGTAAGAACTATAATCTGTCATTCATGTGAAAAGACCCTGGAGGTCTTACTTGACCTGAAATTCAACATGAGATGATTACATGGTCCCTAACATAGTGCTATCACCAACAGAAATGAATTCAAAATATGTGGAGCATGATACCATTGTCATGAACACAGAGGACCTACGATGATAGGTCACATGTGTCCCAGGTACCAAGAACTAGAAGGAATTTTGACAAGTAAGTGTTTATGGAAGATGAAGGGTTTAGTAGTCATTTATAATGAATCAACTCATAATCTTTTCTGGCATAAAGAAAAGTAAAAGAAAAAGAAAAAATGTTCCTTAAAGCATAAGACAGGAGAGCAGATATTTGTTGTTTAAGAAAGCATATAAAAAGTCAGTTGTTAAAAGACAAGGCATGTGGTTGGGCTGGAATCTTGGGATGGCCCAGTGGGTGCCCGCTGAGAATAGCATCCTATTGCCGCTCCTCTTGCCTAGGTGATGTCAACAGCCTGGCATGGAAGGGAGAACAGTGGAGAGAACTTAGAGAGCCTTAGAGACCTCCCTCATCTACTGCACTTCTGCACCTGCAAACATTCAAGCCTACATCTTTGTTTTCCTCCATTTGCTTAGAAAGGAGGATGGAAACTGAAAATCCATGCAGGGCATTAAGAGGCCCGGAGGCTCATGGGAAAGAGCAGGCATCTAAACTTGTTTACATCTCAGCCCTGCCTGTTATTAGGCAAAAGCCTGGCTCTACTTTTTCAAGCCATCAATTAAATAACAAAAATAATTTGGCCAATGGATTTTTTAATTATTAAATGTATTCATATTGCATTTAAACTAGAAGTAGTATGACTATAAAATTCAAAGTTTGCTGTAGAATTATCAATTTATGAGAAAACTTTTGTTATAAAATTTTATATGTGCATATATACATATATAAAAACACATTTTAAAGGCAATTTAAAAGAAAAACTCATTTAACATTTCCACAGAAATTAGTTCTATAGATTTAAAATTGCCATTTTCATGTTAATTATTTAGAATACACTCAGTACACAAAGATCATGTATCCCTGCTATTAAATAACATGCTGTTGGGCCAAGAAGATAGTTCAATGGATGAAGTCCCTGCTTAGGAAAGCACAGAGACAGGAGTTCAATCCTAGTACCACATGTCATGCCAGCTCCACCCCCAGGTGTCTGGGCATGGTGGCACATGCCTGTAATCTCAGCAATAGGGAGGCTGAGAACAGGAGGCTCACTAAGAGTCTGAGCTAAGTAGTGAGATGCTGTACCAAATACATTTTTTAAAATAAGATAAACAAAAAAATAATAATCAACACAGCATAACCACAATGCTTCCTTTGCTGTCATACACAGCACCAGCAGTGAACCTGAGGTTGCCTGTGGTCATGTAGGTTCATTCATTCTGATGAGTGGACCCCAGACAGGGTCTGGACAACAGAAGGGGCTGTGCAGACTTGAACGCAGAGTGTGCAGGATATCTCTGTACCTTCCTCTCATATATTCACCATAAACTCTTTAGAAAGTCAATTATTTATTTAAAAAAAATTTTTTTGTATTTTTAGGGAAGGGTCTGCAGGCTGTTCAAGGTCTCACTACTAGATCAGACTCGTAGTGCTCTGCCTGTTTACAGCCTCCCACATGCTAGGATTACAGGCATGCACCACCACCCAGTCTCAATTGCCATCTCAGCACGCCGCAGGTGCGGGGCCAGCACAGCAGGCCCAGGGATCGAACCTCCAGCCCCTGAGCTTGCTTGCAGGTACTTTAATCCACTGACCTATTTGGGTGGCCCTTTTCTTTAAAAAATTAAAGCAAGATTGGGAGGAATGATCTCATCCCCTCACTGAAATATCATCTTGCACAAGTCATTCATGGAAACAACAGAACAGACCTAGGGGAAGCAGGTGAGCAATGACAGGGCAAAGCTTTGGCATGGGAATCAAAAAAGACATTGAGAAGTACAAGAGACAGGGTCACACTTTCTGTAGCTATAACAGAACATCTGAAGGTGGTATTTGTAAAACAAGAAGGTTTATTAAGGCCACAATTTGGAAGGCTGAAATTCCCCAGTTGGGTGATTCTTAGATTTGGGTTCTGGAAAGGGCTAAGTGGCCAATTGTGATGGGGGAGCATGTTGTGAAGGAGAAGAGTGGACCCTACGGGCCCCGGCTCAAGTGGACCCAGGCTTTGGGTCGATCTCGCTGATCTGTGGGCCAAGTCTGCTTCACAGAACCCAGTGCCAGGATGGACCCTGGAGACGCAGAATGCTGCAGGCCCTGAGCTGGCCCTGCAGACCGAGACTTCACGCCTGTCCCGTGGCCTGAGTCTAAAGACCTTCCCAGGGCCTGGTGGCCCCCAGGTGTCCTGGCTCAGGATCCTCTCATGTACACGCCCAGGCTTTCCCCAGCAGCAGGACAGCCGTGCAGACTCAGGCTGGAGGCTGAGGCTCCCTGGACTCCTTCGGGCACAGGCCTTGGGCCTGAGTCTAGGTGTGGATGGTGTACAGGAGGGGGAAGGACTTCTTGTGGCAGCCTGTCCAGGAAAAGTGGAATTGAATGAACATAAACGGCACCCCACAGGACCACAGGTGATGGGGAAGCACTGTGCTCCAAAACGACAAAACACATTGTCAGTGCCTGGCCTGAAAGAAACGAGGATCCATGCAATACCCAACATGGAATTCAGATTGTCTTAAAAATTGTCAATAAGCACTAAGAGAAAATACAAAGATAAATAAACTGAATCAAGAAAGCAATACACAAAGTGAGAAGTTCAATGGATGGAAACACCTAGAACTTGTAAAGTTCAACAGATTAAAAAAGGAAACAAATTCTGGAGCTAAAGGGTACAATGACTGAACTGAAAATACATAAACAGCATTCTTGATCACTCTGAAGAAAAAAAATAATAGCCAGGGGCAGAGGACACACCTACAATCTCCACACTTTGGGGGGCTGTCACAGGAGAATCACAAGTTCAAGCCCAATCTGGGCAATTTAGTGACTAAGAGAAACCCTGCCTGAAAATAAAAAGCAAAGGGTTGGGGATGGAGCTCAGTGCAAAGGCTCTGGAGTCAACCCCAGTATAGTAAGGAAGAGATGGAGGGAAGGAGGGAGGGAGGGAGGGAGGGAGGGGTACAAGAAAGAAGGAGCACAGAGAGGAGACGTGGAGGGAATGGTGGGTGGACAGAAGGCACAGAGATAGGTTATTTGAAATTACACATACAGAAAAATTTTTAAAATGAGTGAAAAGTTAAGAGAAGTTATGCGAATTATGGGAAACCATCATCAAGTGAGAAAAAAATATGGAACACCGGAAGTAACAGTGAAGATGATGAAAGTTTAAATAATCAGTAACAATTAACTTCCCAAACCCAGCGAGGCCGTGAACATCCAGATTCATGAAGCCTAAAGACTCCAAGCGGTTGAATACGGTGATCTTTACCAAGGCACGTCAAAACAAACCACCAAATGAGCAAAAGAGAATTTTGAAAGCATCAAGGTAGGAAACCCATTGCATGCCAGGAAACCCACACATCCCAGCACTGCATTTCTAAGCAGAAATCTTATCAAGCAAGAGAGTACAGTGATTCATAATAGAAGGACACCCATGAAAGGGAGCTGCCGAGCAAGACTCCTTCAGCAAGGAGGGCTGTGGTGCAGACGTGAAGGCGAGTTGAGGCTCTCCCTAGACAAGCAAGAGCTATGGAAGGTCATCAGTGGCAGACCTCCTCACCTGGAATGCCAAAGGGGGTCCTGCGGGGCCTGGAATTGAACCCAGGACCTCTTCCACTCACTCCACTCCTGAGCTGCACAGACTCAGGAGAGCATCTGAAGGTGGAATAAAAGGGTTCCCACTGATGACAGGAACATACATGAAATTATAAAATGTATTCTGAGGGTAAGAAAATAGTCAAATGAGAATGTACTGGCACTGTCTTGGTGTACTATAAACCATATTAAAATTTTTAAATTTATTGACAATAATACGTATGTACCATGCACAACTTATTAATTTGAAGTATGTATACATTGTGGTGTGACTAATATAGGATATTAGCATATTTTGTAGATCTCGTGGTTATGATTTTTTGCTAGGAATACTTCACCTCCACTCTCTGAGCAGCTTCAGCCTGGCAGGTCGCTCAATGTGGTCACCGTGCTGTGCACGAGAGCTCATGTGCACACTGTTCCTAACTCATTCACATTCGGGGTCTCTCAATAACATCCCTCACCCTCCTTAGACCCCCAGCGCCTGCTGCCCGACCTCAACTCTGTTAGTATGAGGTTCTATGTGTGTGTGAGAAGTGTCTTTCTTCCCATAGCTTATTCCACTCAGCAACATGTCCTCCAGATTTATCCATAGTGTTACAGGGTAAGATTTTCTTTTTTAAAACTGATAGCATTTCACTGTATATATATGCTATATTTTAAAAATTCATCAATTCATAGATGAACACTTAGATGATTCCACAGATTTTCTACTGTGAATGGTCTACAGTAAACACAGGAGAGTTTCTCTGAAAACTGATTTCACTACTTTCGCACAGGTGTTCAGCAGTGGATTGCTGGATCACATGATAGTCCCATTATTGATTTTTTTAGCAGTCTATCCTCTTTTTCACAATAGCTACACTAATTTACATGCCCACACAAAGTGATGCTCTCTACCACACGCATTCTTACCTCTTGTTTATAACAGCCCTTGGAGCGGTGGTCAGGTGGTTCTAGCAGTCTCATGTAGTTTCAGTGGCAATGTCCTGGTGACTGGTGATGCTCACCATTTCTCCCAAAGCTGGCTGGTCATTCTACGCTTTCTTTTGAGAAGTTTCTATTTATGCAGAGGATTTCCATCTCCACTTTCAATAATAACAGAGTACTCATGCTAACGCCAGTAGGAAAACAGCAGATCCGAACCGCACTGCTGGCCACCGGGAACGGGGTGCATCTGCTGAGGTGTCCCTGCCCAGGACGAGCAGACCACACACACCTTCAAGCACATGGAAGGTTCATCATTACAGTCAAGAGGCAAGGCCACTAAAAGTTATTAACAAAACTTAAAATGTTAAAATTACTCTCTTTTATCTTCTCTGATTGTCACATAATAAAAGTAGTAGTCAGTAATGAGAAAAGATACAAAATTCACAAGAATGTGGAAATTAACATAGTCCCAGTAACTGACAGGTCAAAGGAGAAATGCAAACTTTATTATTTTTTCATTTATGTATTTGGCACAGGGTCTCTCTATGCAGCTCATAGTGACTCTTCTGTTTCAGCCTCCCCTGCACTGGGATTCCAGGTGCGCGCCACTATGCCCAGACTCAGTAGCTGGCTCAGTGTGCCCGAGAGGAGTGCTGGCATGGCATGTAGGACTGGGGATCAAGCCCCAGACCATGCACTTCCCAGTGCAGACATTTAGTCCACTGAGCTATCTTGCTGGCCTGAAATGCAAATTTTAAAAGAAAATCTTGAAATTCAAGAAAATGGAAAGATAAAATAAAAAAAACTATGTGATGCAGAAAAATCATGAAGTTTATAGTAATAAATCCCTACACTGAAAAAGAAAGATCTTAAACGAATTTAACATTGCACATCAAGGAACTGGAAAAAAATCAACTAGGCCCACACTCAGCAAGAAAATAATGAGAGCAGATAAAATGAAACAGAAAATAGGAAAACAACAGTGACACAAACAGTCTGTCTTTGGGGAAGGTAAATAAAATCGACAAGCATTTTACTAAACTAAGGGGGAAAGAGAAAACTCAAGCAAATAAAATTGGGAATGAAAGAGAAGACATCAGAATTGATGCTTCCACTAAGCAGAGGACTCTCGGGGCCTGCTATGAACCCTTAAGTGACAAGAAGTTGAGCAGCCAGAAGAGATGGATCGAGTCCTACAAAGCCGCAACATACCAGGATTGAACTATGAAGAAACGAACAACGTGAGCAGGGGTGAGGATGGGCACAGTGTCATGAAAATCTTTCCATATAAGAAGTGCCCAGGCCTGGAGGGCTTCAGGACTGAATTGTACCGATCAAACAAGAACAGCAATGCTGCTCGAATTCTTCACAATGCGTGAGACTCACTTCCACACTCACTTTATGAGATAGCATCACCCCGGTGGCACATGCAGAAAGTGATCCACAAGAAAACTGGTGGACAATACTCTTGATAAACCTAAGTACAAAAACCTGGAAAACATCTCACCCACACATCGAAAGACACGATGATCAAGGAGATTTCCACTGTAAAGATATGCAAGTGTGTCTGTCAATTATACCTTTAAAATGATTGCAAGCAAACAGATATATCCACTCACCATAGGACGTTAAACATTAAATCTGAAAAGAGAAATGGAGAAATGGTAAGAACGTTTCCACTTCAAAAAGTAGAGATTTTATTTCGGGTGCAGCATGCTTGCTTCCAGTCTTGATTAAATCTAAGTTCTCATTTCTCAACATTCTACTGCTTGATTGCTGTTAGGGTAGCTGCCTTGACACCCGCCTTCTCTGAATTCACTGTTCGGTCGGTGTTAATGAACGGTTGTGGCCATGCAAGTGAAAAGCAAATTGCTCTACTGGGCAGCTTTATGTAAGTGGAAAAGATAATGTTTATGGAGACACAGGTTAGGGCCATCCCCTCGGTTTATACCTCCATCTGCTATTGCACACAGCCACAATTAGTTTGTGTGTCCAGCTTTGGTGATGTACTGGAGCTCAGAGTGGTGGCCATGCATCTAGAGATTTTCAATCCACAGAAAATGTCGCTTATAAATCATTCATTGTATTTCTGAGAACTTTTCTCTCCCATCTTTACATTTGCAATATGGATAGATGGTGAAGTTTAAGAAGCTAGGATTGGAATCCAACCCTCCATCAGCAGCAATCTGCTATCCACACATGTAGACTTCAACAAGATATTTATTCTACAAAACTCAGCTTTTATAATGAGAAATTAAATGAAATAATGTATACTAAATGCCCAGCATATGTTCATATTTGACTACTATTAGCTAATTTTTCTTTATTATGATCACATTTCTTTTAATATCCAAGTTTTTTTTTCAAATTCCTTACTGGAACATGACTGTTCCCCTACAGTTCGGGATGAATATAAATTTGTGAAGTGTGCAGGATATGACACAGATGTACACAACGGAATGAAGTCATGTGCTCTGCAGGGAGTCGGTGGAGCTGGAGCTTGCCCTGCTAAGCACAACCAGCCAGACCCACAACAGCAGGTTCCATGTCTTCCCCCTCATCTGGAGAAACTGGAAGATGAGGACCAGAAAATCAGAGACAGAACATTAGGGAGTGCAAAGGAGATTTGGAGGAAACAAGAGAAAAGGTGGCCCTGTGACACTAGGATGGACATAATCAGGCCAAGATGTATATGTGTAAAGAAATGTCACAGAGCCCAGCAGACCACATAGCTTAATCATAACAGGGGAATTATGCTAACCGGGGTCAGTTGCTAGTCTAGGAGCATGAAGAACACTCCAGCAGAACGTGGGAGACAAGTGACAATGGTAGGAGAGGAGACTTAAAACTGCTGTGTTTTGTGGATGAGCTAATCAAGGAGTTTGCACATAGAATCTCTAATATTTTATGTTGAAGACAACGCGGATACATGAGTGTGCTTGGACTGTCAGTAAACGAAAAGCTATCAAAAACTAACTCTCCCTCCATTCTTCCCTTCATCCTTGAAGCAGTTTTTACATTTGTAGTATGTAAGTTTTATAGCACCTTACCTTAAGATCTAGACAGCTTGTACTTACTAATTTTTAAGAGATAGTTTCCCGAAGAAAACTTACCCATAAGAAGACGTTTTAGTATCTTCGTGTCATAAGCCATGTTGGGGGAGAAATGACCTCACCGACTCGCAGGCCCACTTCTTCCAGGGTCTTATCGAGCCCAGCTTCTGCCTTCCGTAACATGTCTATAACAGTTTCTAATGTGTGTCTTTAAGAACATCTCACACATCGCACTGGCACTCCTATGCAGGCAGAGTAGTCTGTGCAGGAGCCTGCCTCCTTGATAGGAGCGGCTAGGCCTGGAGCTGTCCAGCACGCACTGCTGAAACAGGGACGCAGAAGCTGTCCGACACTTCTGTGCTGAAACGCAGGCTCAGGAGCTGTCCGGCACTCCAGTGCTGAAAACAGGGCCCTGGGAGCTGTTCCGCTTTATCGGTGCTGAAATCAGGAGTCCAAGAGCTGTTCAGCACGTCTGTGCAGAAATCCACGACCACAAGGCAGCACAGGCATCGCCCACTTCGGGCGTACTTACTGTTACTGTTCGTTTATTTTCAAAAGTTATTCATTTCATATCACACTTAATTTCCAAGTATATTGATTTTAAAGTTCCTAAGTCTATTTTAACCCTTGTTTGGCATGTACATCCTGCATGACTGAACATTTACTTAATCTGCTAAATCCTTTGTCATAATCTGTAGACTGATTTTAGCAATGGTACCATCTTTTATAGAATTTTTATTTAAAAAAAAAAGAAATGGTGGGTCATGAAGCTATCTTAGTGGCTTAAGTGCCTGCCTAGAAAGTGCAAGGTCCTGAGTTTGATCCCTGCTACAGAAAGAAAGAAGGAAGGGGAGAGTGAG
>NDGN011122242.1:0-10546 GCA_002564285.1 Tympanoctomys barrerae | reverse complement strand
AAAAAAATTAAAAATTAAAATATATTTTAAAAATAAGAATAAACAATTATATATGTTTACACATAAGTCCAGAAATCTAACCATATACAACATTGTTGTAGGCCAGTCCCACAACACACCTTTTCCTGTTGAAATTTTCTTATAAAATTAGATATGTACTTATAATGACTCAGCAGTCTTTGGTTTTTTTAACTCCAGAGATACAAAAATAAAGGTTCACACAAAAACCTGGAAATGCATGTTTGTAACAGGTTTATTCTCAGGAATTGTAAATTAGAAATGATGTAAGTGTCAAATTTAACAAATATCTAGATAAAAAAGCTAATTTCACATCCATAAATAGAATAGTGTATTACAGAAAATGCTAGGCATTTTGGCATATGCATATAATCCTGGGAGGTTGAGGAAGGAGGATTATAAATTCAAGCCCAGGTTGAGTAATTTAGCAACTTAACGAGATCTTGTGCCAAAAATTAAAAATGGGCTGGGTGAGTAGCTTATTACAAAGGCTCTTGGTTCAATCCTCAGTACTGAAAAAACAAAGAAACATTATTGGTTTCACAAAGGTGTTATGCTGAGTTACAAAAGCAAATATCTTCAACTTACAAATGGTGTGATTCTACTTAAATAATATTGTAAATAACCAAAAACCACACAAAGAGATCAGTGTTTTCCAGGAGTGTGTAGTGTGGAAAGATTAGATCTCAGTAATTTTCTTCTACTGTGAAGATACGACTTCTTTTACTCTTGTCATTTGTAAGATAATATGTTTACTTATTTTCAATGTACATGAAATGTTTCTATTCTTCTGAGAGCCTACATATATTTGGTTAGGGTTCTCTAGAAGAATGGCATTCATATACAGTAAAGCTTGGCTTATGAGCATACATCATTCTGGAAATATGCTTATCATCCAAGCACATCCATGTCATAGCACTTTTTCCATAAGAAATATTGGAAATTCAGATGATTCATTCCACAACCCAAAAATGGTCATGTGGATTAGACTACTGCTGTATAATACAAAGTAATAAAGAAAATACAAAATACAGAAAAAATAGGCAAATTCACCTCGACTTACCTTTGAAAACCTTCATGGCTGGTGTAAGAGAGATGAGAGAAGATTTCTGTGTTACTATGTAAGATAACTTTCACCATCACTAACAGAATCGTTGTTATCTTTGGTTTGGTGGAATCTTTTCATGTAACTTTAATAACAGTCCTACTCAATGGCATTTATTTTGCTTCTTATTGAGGATTTCATGAAAATGTGACATTGCATTGTTGTTAATCATATTCATCACTTGCCTTATAATTGCTGCCTACAGCCTTATCTGAATGGTGCTTTTCTACAAAATTTTGCAGTTTCCCACACTTGACACATTTCTCTAATCTCATTGAGTGAGGAATTCCTCTACCATTTTTATCCTCTTGCTGTTGGGAGAGGATCACCCATAATCCCTCAGAGTCAGAGAGAGAACCGTTGGCTCAGTTGTGATCATATGATATTCAATGTCTTATACTATTCACAATTCAAGACATCACTTATTTATCAAGTTAAGATTTATCAGATATGTTTGCTTAGCTTGTGGAACACTTGTGGAGCTCATTACTCATAATACAAGGCATATAAATATATAGAATTTGATCCTTTAGGTAGGTGGGTTTATATCACCAAAAGCTGAAGAGTCCTCTTTGGCTATCTACAACAGAGGATCCAGTAGCTGTTCAGTTCAACAAGCTGGAAGTCCCTAAACAAGAGGTATGGAGAAGGCAACATCACTGTGAGAATGAAAGTTTGGAAACTCCCTGAAGCACTGCTGGCATGAGTCTGCTTTTGGAAAACTGAAGCAATAGGAATCTGACTGCTATAGGTAATAGCAAATGACATAGAGGTCAAGTCAAATGGAGACTTCAAAGTATGGCTGACTTCCGCTTTCTCCCCTTCATTCTGCCCATGCCAAAATTCCACAGCATGGGTCCCCTCATCTCACCCAGTCTCCCCAAGTCTCAGTTTTCTGCATGCCAGTCATCTCTGGAAACATTCTGAGGACACTGGAAGTGTGCTTCGCTAAACTGCTAGGCACGTCTTAATCTAGTCAACTTGGCATATCATGAGTAATGGTCACATCATGATTCTGAAAGTCAAAAACAAAACTGAAAAATTGACCATGGTTTTAATTTTCTACTGTTTTTCCTTTCATGAAACAGTGAACATAGGTGACTGAGCTCACTGAATGGGTGAAAAGCAACAGCTGGGGGAGACCATACTGCTGACAGTCATTCATGAGCAATCTGCAGGCCAGATAACTTCATGTCTTGCCCAAAGACACACAGAAAGCCAAAGAAAAAAATGCATTCTATGCTGAGTCATTACCACACTGTTTTAGTGATATGGGGAGATATGGCAGGGAAAACAGAAAATATTTGATGGGGTGAGCAAAGGAAGAGACCCACGTTAGGATGTCAGGGGGTCTTGGGGTACCTTTGCCACTGAGAGCTGTAATATCAACATTAATCATTTTTAATATAACATTTTTTGTATTGGGTATTAAGCCAGGGTATTAAAACCAGGGTTTCATACATGCTAGGTGAGTGCTTTGCCACTCAGCCACATTTCCACAGATATTGATATAATTTTACCAACAGTGTTTTCTATTTCAGGGGCATTTAATAGACTTTTTAAATTTTGTTGTTCAAATATTAAAGCTTATTCTGTTGTCTTGGTTTTAAAAGAAACTATCTTGTGCGGTATAATAGTGGATATAAATTATTAAATATTTACCCAACATCAAAGAACATACAATATCCTAATGGAAACTATGGACTTCAGGAGATAAAATGTAAGCTTACTATAACAAATGCACAACTCTGACATTTTTAACACAGGTGCCATGCATTTCAGTGGAAAGGTGTTATTATAGAAAAATCTTTGCACCTTCTTAGTTTTGGTATGAGCCTACAACCATTCTAAAGTAAAGAAGTGTATTAAAAATACAAATTAAAACTTTAAGGACCAGCCAAATAGCTCAGCAGATTAAACTGCAAGCAGGCACAGGGGCCAGGGTTTTAATCCCCAGGCCTGCCATGCCTGCTCCACCCCCAGGGAGCCCTGAGAGGGCAATTGAGACTGCACATGATGGCAAGTGCCTATAATCCCAGCTCTTGCGAGGCTGTAAATAGGTAGATTACTATGAGTCTGATCTATTAGTGAGACTCTGAACACCCTGTAGGCTCTTCCCTAAAATGCAATAAATAGATAGATAAATAAAATAAAATTTTGTATGGGCTCCTGGAAGTGTCAGTGGCCTCTTTGCAATGGACCTCTCTAGTGACATTGCACTGGAAAATCAACAGTCACTAATCATTGAAAAAGTTACTTAAATTTCTTAGAGAAAAGGCATGAAAAAATGGCTGCAGATTTTCTACAGCTAACCTCAGAGAAACAGTTAACCCAGTTACCACATCACTAAGCAAAGGCATCTGAGTCTATGGGTCTTTGAATTTTCTTTCTATTGAAATAACCTAACCACATTCCTTTCATCTGCCTATGAATACCATATGGTGCCAAGGTGAGGGTTAAAAGTGAAATTACAAAAAGCCCAGATCTCAGGTTTTAGGATCTCAGAGTCAGTTCCACAGCTTTCCTTCTCTGTTGTTGCAACAACCCCAAGCCAATAGGGTGCCTTGAGCTGCAGCAGTCACGCAGGGGCTGGTGGACAGATAATTACTTGCATCCTCCTGGGGCACAGCAAAATTGATATTTTCTGCTTTCAGGATCATTGTGCTTTATGAAGAATCCATATGTTTTCCCTACTAATGGGAAATATTACCAGGAATCACCTTTGGTCATATCTCTGAAATATCTTATGAATTTATTTAATCTGCATCTCCACTTAGTTAATTCCTCTATTGCTCATTCTGTGTTAGTATTTAATGAATCTTTTTCCTCTTCTATTTATTAGCCTCCTGGACAATTCTCAAAGCCCAGGCTTCAAATCACCTGTTCTATGACAACTTTCAGAACCTTGCTCTTAGAATTAATGTTTGTCTTCTTTCTGCAGAAATTCCACTTACTTATGCCTCTCCTATAAAGTATGTTGTAGTACATTGTGATTTGTCCTTTCCAAACTCCAAGAGCACTTTCTATGTTTCCCCATCTTCCATTCTTCTTGGAAGCTATTCAAAGGTAATAGTTGGATTTGGGATAGGGTTCTTCAGGTTCATCATCGCTCTAATCTGCTCCACAGACTCTCTCATGTATCTTGATTTGAACAATGTGAAATGTACATGCATTCATTATTTGAAGAGCTAATGTATGCTGCCAATTCCTTCAGACAATCCTCAATTTCTCTGAAATGTCATACTCCAAAGAACTTGTTATGGATTCTGGAAGCAGCCACTAAGTCCCAACATATTAGATCAAATAGTTCCTTAGAAACTACTAGTGACATCTAAAGGCATGTTCCTAAGTTGCCTTTCATCAGTACAGCTCAGAGCAGATATCAGTGTGCTCAGGAAGAAATACATTGTACTTTCCCAAATGCAAGCTCTCATTGGAAATATCTGCACTGGCCTTACTTACTTCCCACTACTTTATTATTCCCCAGTTGGGGCTGGAAAGTGTCTTTCCTTGAAGTACTTAAAGGGCCCTAATCTTGTGCTATGTCACATATCTCATAGTGCCTTATATATGGTAGATACCTACAAAATTCTGGGGCTGTTGCAACTGCTAAATATTTATATGAAGCTTTGATAATCTATAAAATAAAGAAGAAATAAGTAATAATTTTAACTTTAAAAGGAACAGCTATTGCTTTTTTAATTTTTAATCTCTTTTGACCAATTTGACAAGTTTATTTCTGGCAATCTGGACAACTAATTTGAAGACAACACTACGCAGCACAACAACCATTGTTGAAGTTCTATCACTTTATTTAGTGAAATTCTGCCTTATTTCTAATATTTTAAATTATCTGTATTCTCTTTTAGAAAAGATAATCGGTAAGCAAATATAACAGTGTCAAGTATACTATAAAGAAAAATAAGGCTGAATATGGAAAGAGTACTTGGAGATTGCAGAAAAATAAAACTAAAAGTGAAAGACAGTATATGCAGAAATTCATGCCTGAAACCCATCAGACTTTTATTTCAGTATATACAGGGGAAGCCCTAGACACCTGAGTGTTTTCACTGCCTGTACTTCCTACTTTGCCTTTTCAACACAAAGTAGTAAGAAATAAAAAGAGCAATTGTATCATCACAAACAACTTAGAAATTATGGGGCTCTATTAAGAAGGGGCAATGAAACATAGATTCTTTTCACGATATTTTTCTGGTGTTCAGACTTACAATCTTCTGGAACTTCTGTTTCTGGAAATGAATGATGTGGAGGAGACTGTGACAGCGAATACTGACTGGCAACTTGCCTGGATTGAAAGTCGCCTAGATTAGTGGGTACTCTTCTAGGTGTGTCTGGTCCTTGCCACTTCCTCTCAGAGCCCTTTCCCTGCTCTCCACTTCCATGTGCCATGAGCTGAGAAGCTTTCTTCCACCATGATTTCTGCTGTGATGATTTGGCCTCAGACACAGCTGACTACTGACTGAAATTTCAAACAACATGAGCCAAAATAAACTCATCCTTTAAATTACAGGTATCTGTGGGCCAGCAAGATAGCTTAGCACTTGCTTAGGCAAGCTTAGGCAGGCACAGGGGACTGCAGTGTGATCCCCAGCACCACATGCCACACCAGCCCTGCCCTCAGGGTGGGCTTAGTGGTCCAAAAATAAAAAAATAATAAATTACAAGTATCTGGCATTTTTCCATCAGTGGAATAGCTGACCAATACAGGGGTAATGGGAAAGACTTGGCCATGTCATGTCAGAAAGGCCACAGTGGTATTAGAATGATGGAGCATTGGGATCAGTCAAAGGGTACTATGGATCTAGTTTTGGCTGATGGAGATCATGTGGAGATTTCACTTTGCTTGTGTGCATCTATTCCAAAGCCTGGAAAAACCTCCTAAAAATAAAGCTTTGTATAATAAAAAGGCTCACCGTTTGATTGCCAAATATGTGAGCTAGGACATGAGAATCCTGCTTAAGGCAGGTGTATAAGTTTGGTGACACATTATAAATCTCCATTTATTCTTCTGTGGAGTTAGTATCACTCATAATACTGATAACCAATTGAAAAGTGGTGTTGTGAAGAGTCAATGGAAAGCTTGCTTTTCAGCCTATAAGAGAACTATACAACGTTTACTTCTTATGCTTAATTCTTTTTTAAATTAAAATTTAAAAAATAAACAATGGTAACAAAATATTGCACAAAATGAGACAAGCATAGCATGCATTTGGGAATTATACATAAAGCAATCTTTTAAAAATGTGCATTTATTATGTATGGCCATTGATTTACCATAAGTTATTTATTATGCTTTTGAGGCTTGTTTAGACAAAGACAATCAGAAAATATATAGATCTAAGTGCCTTTGAATATGTGCTCATGGAACATCTTTGTTGCCTAGGACACAAATTGTGACACAGGGAGGGAAGTCATGGGCTAGCAGGATTTCTCTCTTCCTTATTCTTTCTTCCCTTTTTCCCCAGGGAAGTCTAGGAATAGAATTTTCTCATAAGTTTCTATTACTTGTCCTGGGTTTCAATAGGCCTGCTTCATTCCTACTGCACTGTTTCAAAAACACCATAAAGAAAAGTTTCATGAAGACTTAAAAACTACAGGGAAGAATAAATTTTGTCAATGTTGGAATCAGAATTAATTTTTTAGTAAACAGAATATACTTGAAGATTTTACCTTTAAAGAGATGGGAAGATGGACATCCTACTGCTGTGTAAAAACATTCTACAGATGATTTGAGTAAGAACACATCCACACTGGAGAGTAGGTTCTAGAAAAACTAAGGCAATTTAAAGCAGAGTGGAGAAGGCAACCTAACACTTATAAATTTATAATATAAAGAGAAATGTTTTGAAAAACTGCCATTATGATACCTAACTTCACACCCTTCCATTTTTTGAAGGAGCCCCACCTAGCATAAGATAATAATTAGAGAGAACTTTCTGGTAAACTTGAAAGGCCCTCAAAGTGTTGAACCATCACCATGGTTCCTTTGGAGGACTTATGGGGGACATAATAAAAGACAAAGCATTAATTTCTACTTGAAACTGGGATTTTGCCAAGTAGCAATACCATGGATGGTTTCCTCTCTCGTATTCTTCTTCTGTTTAGTGGGAACAACTTGTGAAGTTTGGCCAAATATTACTATTTACAATGCTTTCCTAGTGACAGGAATAAAAATGATGCTAGCATAAGCTGACATTCATAAACTTCCAAAGCATCATTACTGCAATGAGCATTTCAAATGTACCCCATCTCCTTTCACATACAGCTCATATAGAGTATTTCCCCACCTCTCATCTTTTTAAATCATACGTCACATTAAGCATAGCAAGACTCTAACAAGGGAGCACTCTGACTCATGCTGTGAGAGCAGTAACAATGTAAATTGAGTCCAACAGGAGGAGGAAAGTTGCAAATTTTTCATACTCTACAAATTCCTCATCAAGTCTAACTTTATTCTTCTGTCCCATTGGAACTCACAGAAATCCTTCAGGAGATGATTTTCGTTGCAAAGTATGCTGGGAAAGCAATTTCCCAACTGGCTATGAGGGTGAAATACAACCAAATAAGCCAATGAAGTGTAAAGATGTACACTCTGAGAACATAAATACCCATAGTCATACCTCAGACCTATAAATGCAAGTCATCACTCCACAGACCAAGGGTCAAATGTATTTCTCTGTCCCACAGTCTTCAATTGTACTGGTCACCATGCAGCAAGATAGGGCTGGCTGTATTTCTCCATTGTCTAGTTGGTTTTGGAGCTACTATCAGTTTTTCTCTTCTCTAAGAAGTTGAACCAATGTCCTTATATATATATCTGTCATCAGAAGATGTTGAGTTCTAAGGAGAATGAATTTACATGACAATAAAGAACCTAGATAGAATTCTTATCAATAAGCCCCAAGTGGAATTGTCAAAACTCCTTACCTGGGTCAGTCTTGAATGTATATTAAACTCCAGAAGCAGGGTATAAAGGCACATCTTCATTAAATAGCTTTTTTAAGCATATCAACTACACTTAGCTTTTTAGAGGCAGTAAATATTGATCAGGGTTCATGTATATCATAGTATATCATCTGATGTTCTGTGGCCCATTTTACATTTTCTATTGATTCCAGAAGATTCTCTCTATAAAAAGCTAAATGTTCCTTAAGAAAAGCAAACTTAAAAGATCATCTGGGGGCCTGCTCCTAAGCTCAGTTCTTTAAGTGGCTGCTTCAACAAAGCAGTCAGTCTTAGGTTGCTGTGGTTGAATCCCCACAACTCAAGCCAGTCAAACCTGCCCTGAATGCATTCGGAGGAAAAAAAAAAAAAAGTTCATCTATTATTGTATGACTCTGAATTTCTGTGTTGTACAATTTGAACTACTCTGTTTGGTTTATTTTGCTACAAGGCAAGTTAGAAACAAATAAAAGTGGCTTATTATTGTTGACTTCAAGTGGCAGTCCAAGACCTGTATCACTGATCTTCTACTTCCCACCCCTCAACTCTGCCGCTTTTCTCTGTGGATAAATAAAGGAACGTTGGAGAAGTGACTCACACCTGAAGAGGAAAATGTCTCTAAGATTGTGGAAATTAAGGAGTACAGATAACAGATCTTTTGGACTTATGGACACACCACATGGAAGAGTTAGTCTCAGAAAATGACAGGCAGTCAAAAGGGAATGATCTTGCCCATTGTTTGAGCTTGGGGTGAGGTCCCTGGTGGGCCTGTAGACCCACAAGTGTAGGTAATGTGCTACATGAGGGGCAAGGCTTTCGCTAACACTCCACCCTGGCCCAGTGGATGGAGCTTGATAGTAACTATTGCTACAGGTAAATAAATAAATAAGCAAATAAAAATTTAAATAAATATGAAGGGAATGATCATCAGAACTGTGACTCAGGCTTCAACTTTAACCAAAGGGTGGGCTAGAAGAGGCAAATGTTTTGATTTGCTATTTTGATTTTGCATTGACCATAGATAGGATATAAGAATGTTGGCCACTACGAAGATAACAGCAAATTTATCAGAGTCACCAGAATGCTATTCCCTGACTCCACCATATTGGATAACCAAGACAGAAAAAGCCAGAAAAGAGATCTTTATTCCTTTCTAAAGCAGGAAAAATGAAAGGGTTCTTCTAAGTCCAAAACAGAGTGGCTCTATATAGTGGGTGTCTTCCTACACCCCAACTCCTAATCTTTAAGCGCAGGTTCTATAGACATGAGTTGGCTACTGAGGTACATACTTTTCGTATTGTTTTTGTTTATACTCACAGGGTGATTGGTATCTCCCCATCTTAGAGACTTGGGATGTCACTTACCTGTGTCTCAGAAATTAGTATTTGTCCAGCTGGCATGGGGGAGTGGGGCCTGGAGCATGCAGGGAGGCCAGCTTGCAGAGGGTGATGGTCACTAACCTTCGCTGAGGATGCCACATGCCATATTTCCCCTTTAGAAAAGTAGAAAGTTTTACAAATTAATTACTGGTCCTTTATTCTCTGCAATTACGTATTGAACACAGGGCCTTGCTCAGCACAAGATGCACAGCCCCTTTTTCATTTTAACACAAGCTTTGAATCTGTCACTGAGTTGTTCAGGTTGATTTGAAATGTGTTATCCTCCTGCTTCAGCCTCACTTACTGTGGTGGTAACAGATTAGACGCTCCAGGTCTAATCACTGATCTTCCAATAGCTAGAATTATAAAGCATACAGCATTTTCAGCCTGCCTTTTATCATTTAGCAATACTTTTGAGTTTCCTTCACATCTTTCCATGCTTGATGATTTATTTCCTAGCACTGCAAAAGATTTCACTACGTATTCTATCACGTTCATTTTTCCATTCACCTTTTGAGTAAATTGCTTCCATGTTTTGGAAATTGTGAACAGAGCATAAGAAAAATTTGTGTGCAGCTTTGTGTGTGGATTGTTTTATCATTATTATTATTATTTAAGAGAGGAAAATATTTATTAGGGGGAAAGAAAACTCCTTTCCAAGAGAAGAACAAAAAAGGGGTCCATGCAGTTTGTCCCCTGTGGACTGTTTTGAACTCATTTGGGTAAATGCAAAGGAGTATGATCACTTGACTCGATACTAAGCCTGTTTGCCCAGCTTGTAGGAAACTGCCAAATGGCCTTCTAAGGTGACTACACCTTTTCCCATTCTCACTAGCAGTGAACACAAGTCTCTCTTTTGCCACATCCCTACTAGCAATTAATGTTATTAGTGTTTTCAATTTTCATCATTCTACTACATTCCTCTACATATGCAAGGCATTTCTTTGCAGTTTGAGTTTGCAATTCTTTCATAATATATGATGCTGAGAATCTTTCTTGTTTGTATTTGTTGTACTATATCTGTTTAAATGAAGTTTTTGTTTTTGTATTGCTGTTCTTATTGCTGGTTCTCTATAAATTT
>NDGN011122239.1:0-10079 GCA_002564285.1 Tympanoctomys barrerae | reverse complement strand
ACATTTGTCATCTGCATTTAGCGTTCTTCCCACTGTATCCTGTACATTTCCATCCTATCCTCCTCCAAATGCCCTTTTACCCAAAGTACTCTTCTGTTCAGAGCTGATGTACTTAGCTATATTTAGTTTGCTTCCAATCTAGATACTTGGTAGATACTTAGTGTATGTCAAAACTGAGACATTTGCAGGAAATTTGTAAAGATGAATAAGATATGATGCCCACTGCCTTAACTCTCATTGTGTAACACAATATGGTCTTAAGTAAAGTTTTATCACAAGAGGCTCTTATTAAACTGTGACAATAACATTTAAGGGACTATCATTAATTTTCCCTGAATGGAAGGCCTGGGTGTTGCCAACCACTTATATCTATAAGCTCAGGTTTATTTGCTCACCACTGACCAAATCAAAGGAAGCCATTTATTTGCATAAACAAGGAAGAAGGACTTATTCAAAGTTAACTCTGAGAAGACAGAGGGGCCCATTTTCTTCAAATCACTACCTTCCACCATGTATATCTTATAAACCAAGGGACATGATCTGTCTCAACATAAAAAAAATCTGGGTATGTAGTTCAATAGGAAATCCTTGGGTTCAAGCTCCAGTACCCAAAACAACATCAAAGCATCCATAGTAAAAGCATAAAAGTGGTATAGCTACTTTTGAAACCAATTTGGCTGTTTCCTTCTAATGCAAAACATATATTGTACCCTCTATGTGACCCAGTAATTCCATGGTCATGTATTTACCCAAGAGATATGAAGACCATTGTCCACACAGACTCATACATAAATACACCTACTAGGTTTAATCTGGAAACAATCTAAGTTTCTATCAAAAAGCAAATCACAGAATAATTGTACCCAAGCAAGGGGGTTCTACTCTATTTTTTAAAGCATAACAGACAGTTTTAAGAACATAGATAAAATTCAAGATGTCTTTTCTCAGTGAAAGAAGCCAGGCAAAAATAGGGTACCTATGTATAGTTCCCTTTGTACTCCTCAACAATGCACATTCAATTAAAATTGATGAACACCAATGGTTGTCTAGGTAGGACTAGATGTAGTGATGGATTTAATAATGGCCCAAGAAACTGTTAGAGGTGGTGAAAATTTTTGTCATCTTCCCTGTGTTCACAATCTTACTGATGTCAAACTAGCCAAAGTAAAATAAAATCTTGGATTGTGAGTAAGTTACTCTTTGCATGTTCTTCAAGAGAGCAAACATTTCTGATAAAGTTCAACTTGTTAAATGAGCAATATCTTGCAACCTGAGCAATACGTGATATGAATGTCACACGATCACAACTCTCTCAGTGGTTCTTCTCTCTCATTCTCTCTCTTTTTTGAGGAATTGTGAGTGATCTTCTTTCCACTGCAAAAAATTATGGAGAAACTCTTGCCTGCAGTGGCAGAGGAGAAAAAGGTTGAAGATTCCTTCACCCCAAATGCAATTAGGGAGATGTGGGAAATGTAGGGAACAGTACAAGGTTTTGTAGAAAAGCACCACTTGCATAAGGGTGTAGAAGAGCAAGCAGTGAACGTATTTAATGATAATGCAATGGAGGCACAAGTGTCATTAGATATGTTCCTTGTTAAAGTAGCACAAAAAAGAAAAAGATTCTATTGAGCCAATAGATAGCAGCGATGCTATTAATGATTGTGAAAATTATCCTACACAGTAACCTGCTCTCTTATTTCCCTTTACTTCCACTATGCGCATTTTCAGAGGTAAATGCATGTTAATTTGTTTATTTTTCTTTATATTTTGTATTATCTTTATGATGTGGTATTATATTATAGTATTTTATTCATTTTTCTATGAATACTTTTGATTTATAGAACAAATCACCTGAATTTCCTTTATTTGTACTACTGAAATTCGCATCAATTTTAAGTGATGTGAATTCATTAGAAGAATGAAACATGCTTCTAATTTCATATTAGAAGCATGTTTCAGGAGCAAATCATGCTCAGAGATGAAGGTTTTGCTATATTCACAGAGTCCTTGAAATTGTAGATGCAACATAGTGAAAAGAAGAACTGGCATAAGTAATTTAATACTAAATTTATCGAGCCATCAGGAGATTAACACAAGCTACCTTGGTCTCTGCTGTTATGAGAGGTGCTCCAAGTGGTGGCCATTAATTTCCAGATTTTTTTTTTTTTTTACTGTGAATGGCTGCTTTGGTAACCTTGACCAAAGTGTCCATTGAGATTGCACTTTCAGTTTCTTCTCTAAGGGCCAGTGACACAGTGGGTTTTTGGCACTTTCCGATATCTTCTAGGGTCCCCTACATGAGGGTAACACAGATGTTGCAAAACATCATACTATTTTTATTTTTGTGAAGTGTGTATACTTTTTTGGGGAGATTGTATTTTTATAGCTTATTGTAAGTACATTATATGTTAATAGATTATACCAGAAGAAAGCAATGAAAGTAATATTTGTTGAGCAGAATTCTATCTAAATTTTGAGGAAAATCACTTCATAATTAATTTGTAGGGCTGGCAGATAGCCCAGTGGATTAAAGCGCCTGCTTAGGCAGAGCGCAGTGGCCGGGGTTCGATCTCCGGCATGCAGTGCTGGCCCCGCCACCCTGGGGCATGCTGAGATGGCAATTGAGACCGAGTGTGGTGGAGTACCTGTAATCCCAGCACGTGGGGGGCAGAAAACAGGAGAATCACTATGAGTCCAATCTACATAGTGAGACCTTATAGACTGTATACTAAAATACATTAAAAATAATAATAATTAATTTGTAGTTAGGGCTTGTCTGAGGCCTAGTATCTTGCTATGTGAGCTGCCTATGTGCAAACACAACAGCTTCCTGTGCCTCTGGTCACAGTTGAGATTTCAAGGATCCCATGATTCTGTGCTGCTCCAGGGCAAGACTACATCAGTTGAAGACGTCCTGGTTCCTAAGAACAGAGCAGTAAAAGAAGGTTTCATCTGGGGGAAAGGACAGACTTCTTATCAACTTGCTATCTCTCCCCACTGTCCTCAGCAACAAAAGATCCTTATTAGTTTAGGATTACTACCACCCTCTGAGTCATCTGATAATCCCCTCCCTATTTTCTTCTATATAAATGTCATCAATAAATGCAGGTTCTGGCTGCCTTGTAACCTTTTGTTCCCCCATGAACACCCAGCAGCCCCAAATGCCCACTGTATTGCCATCATGTCTCTTGCTCTTACTTTGTACCATGACACCTTGCAGAATTTTGCTGACTCAATGCGGGCTCCCCAGTAGTCTTAATTTTTTTTAAAAAAAATCAATGCTGTCACGTCTCACAGAAAAGCACCATTGGAAACTACCTTCTGCTTGCTATCCCCAGTTTTCCCAGACTGTGCCACGCCCACAGAATACAGTCAAGGGGAAGGCCAGTGCCCACAGTTAGCAGTTGGTACTCCTAGAGTTTGGCTTCAGAGCACAAACTACGAGCTTCATTCAAGGAATGCTGGGGCATATTGGGAATTTTTATGTTGAATTATAATAAAGCTTAGCTGAGAAACCTCTCCAGAACATTTTTCACTGGCTTGAAATTCCTAAAGAACGTTGGTTTTGGAGAGCAAGACAAGTACTGATATCATGCTTATTAGATGGCAGTATTAAAAGAGATTTTACAAATAGGAATGGTGTTTTGGGTTATGAAGCTATGAAAGGGTGAGGAATGATTCAGAGGGATTCTGTGCTCCAGAAGCATATGGTCCCTTGGAAAAATGTGATATAAATGCCACCAAGAAAGGCATGTATTATAAATCATGCACAAGAATCAAGAGAAGATTAACAGAGAAAAGTGAGAAATTCTCTGCCTTTATGAGTAGGCTGGACAAGAGCTTCAGAGTTTAAAATCTGGCATTTGGACTGGAGTTTGAAAGAACATTTTATAAACTTCTAAACATTTTAATAAAAATAAAATATGACTATGATTGTGGGTACAGATATACTTAGTTCTTCTCTAAAGCTGTCTACAATATGGAATTTGCAATCTGTAGTGAAGAAATGTCTGGATTAAAGATCCTTTAAAAACAGGACAATGACAATGATTGAAGTGGGGTGGTCTTAAACCAGTGAGTGCAAGCATTTGAATTTGCTTAGAAATATTTCATGAGTGTCTTTGTGATGGTTGCTATTTTTTCTTCCTGCTTCCTACTGTGTTTTCTTTTTTGACTTAAAATTTCTCCTAAATTGGCCAAAGAGTGGTCTTGGTATGCTATAAAAAAGGCAAGTGTTAAGTAGAAAGGACCATCAACTCACCCGCTGCATTTTTGTCCCACACGCGGAGGATCTGATGGTCCCCTCTTGCAGCTGGAACCCTCACAGTAGTGTCACTCATCAAGTCGGTTCAACAGTAGAAGAATTTTAAAAGCCTGTCTGTCTCGCCATACCACCCAAATTCCTGAAGTGCTACAAAAAGTAAATTTCTGACAGGTTAGCTTTTTTCCTTTAATCAACTCATAACAACATGGCTTCTTTGGGACTATGACAAGGAGGGAAAAGAAAAATAGGCAATGAAATCCTTTACACACCCTATGTTTGCTGCACCCTTTGTGGCTGCTAGAGTGAGCTTTGTTGATATAAAATTTGTTAAAGGAAACGGAGACATAGAGGAGGAGAAGGTGGTAATAGAGCAGGCAGTAAAATCTCATAAAGTGTTTATGTTTCTAACTGGTCTGGAAGGGTGGGGAATTTCATCCTAGAAACACAAGTGAGGGAAATGGCTGGCTCAAATTGTAGTTTTTAAAATTCTTTTTGAGAAATCTCACCGATACTTACCTTTTAGCTTTTCACAGTAGCCATTTTAAAAGGGGGGAGGTATATTTCAGTGTGATTTTTATTTTTAAGTGGGGAAAGAAACTGTGAAAAGCTTGAAATATTATTCAAGCTTGAAAAGGAAAAAGAAATCCTACCATTTAGGATCTACCCTATAGCAGAGATGTACCTGGAATCCATCATGCCAGTGATGTGTCTGTCGCATAAGAATAAGTAGAGGTCAGCTCCATTTGTATATGCCACCTGGAATACAGAAAGGCAAAGAAATAGGCAATAGGATGGTAGCACCACAGGGTTCAATGCCAAGGGTGGGGCCTTACTGCTCAGTGAATCTAAAGTTACTGTTACAAAGGATAAATTCTAGAGATCTTCTATCACCTATAATTAATAGTAATGAGTACATACTTAAACTCTTACTAACAATTCAGATTTCCTAAGAGTTCTCTGAAACAAAAAATGTTGAAAAAAACAAAGGGACAGAGAGTTAGAGGTGAGAGATAAGATAGATGTTTACTACCTAAATGGATGGTGATCGTGATACTGCAGATATATATGTACGTTCCAGCTCACAAAACTGTATATATTAATTATGTGAAGTTTTTAGTATAGTAGTTATACTGCAAAGAAGCTTGTGGTGGGAAAGAAAGTACTATTAAGAGCCTTTGTATTACTCGGAATTGGATTTCACAACACTTTGATTTGCTTAGTACTTTCTCTGAGAGTCACAAGCTCTCTCTATGGGGTGGTGATGGTGGAGGACTGGCGAGAGACCTCAGATCAGAATAGTACAAACATGTGTTTAATACTTTGAATTCTTTCATGTAATTTAAATCATTTGGTCTTTAGACTAACTCTCTAAAGTGGGCAGGGTGGCCAGATAATTTACTAACATTTATTTCAGTGAGAACATTCATTGGTTTGTTTAGTCAGTCATTTATTCATTCAGTGAACTAATATTTACAAAACTCCTACTATGTACTGGCACTAAGGATAATAATAAGATAAACAAGACATACTTATCATTGGAAAACACAAACCATCAACCTGGACAGTGTGTGATACTGGGGGAAGTAAAAAAGACACCTGAAAAAATTTTTAAGTTTTGGAGAAAGAAGAAGTTCTGGTAAGCTGAGACCCAAAGTATAAAAAGTGGCCAGATTATGTGTTGAGTTAGGGAAGGAATGGCTAAAGAAAAGACAACAGATAGTATAAAATCCACCAGGCAAGAAGATGCTACAGAAATTAATTTTAAGAAATTAGTTTTTCCTCCTCAGGTTTCCAAATACCTAGGTTGTTACTACCTCTATTCCTGCAAAAAACTTTGTAAAAACTGCTGGAGCAAAAACAGTCTATTGGTCTTAACCAAAAGCTTTAGCTTTCTATAGACTGTCACAAGGTAGGAAAGTGAATGGATAAGGGAGAGAGAAATGTCTGGGCTGTTGTTGGTGATGGAGTAGTGATTAGATAGAACTCCCAGGAAGGCAGAAGTAGACAAGGGTTAGTGCTTCCAGTGGGCAAGGGATACTCATCTCTCAAATGGACCCTGAGCAGATGGTCTACCTTCCACTGGAAAGAACATATGGTGACTCTGAAAGAACAAATGCAGCTGATAAGGAATTCTAGCTGCTTGGAAGATCCCATGTCATAGCATGGAGAACACACCTGGATCTCCAGCTACCTGAAGGGACCATTCAAGCAGAGCTCTCAGGCTCTCAGAAGTTCCTATCATGAGCCAATGGTCAGAAAGCCTCCTCAGTTCCTGTATCTTTTGGCATTAAGAAGGACCACAAAATCTCAGCCCAGCCTCAATGCCAATAGAGATTGGTGGGAGATAATAACTAAAACTAACAAAGCCATTGAATAGGGTTAGGCATAAAAATAAATCAGCTGCTCATTACTTGTGTGGTACTTGGCCAAGGAGTTAAACATGGTTAAACAACATGAAGTTCTGATTAGTGACGCACATGTCTTTCCATTTCCCCCAGAAAACTGCCTCGTCTAGAGACAGCTCCTTGCCTGAACTGCTCTTCTTCTGCTCTTTCCCTCTTTCACTGATATTCTAAATAATCCCTGAGAATTCTACGCTCAGGCTCTACTCCTGGGAGTCTTCCTAAGTCTGGGTACTCTGGGTTGAACGGCCCTCTTGCTTTAAGTAATCATTCATTTTCTACACTGTCATGGTTGTGTGCTGTGACAAAGATTTTCTGTCACCCACACCTAGAGCTACCCTACTGTATCTTTCCTGCTTTGTGCTCTAGGGCAGGATTGCTAATTATATCTATCATCTACTTCCTCACAGTCTCTGAATTTTACTTGAATTCAAACAATGGGAGACGCTGTCAGGTGGGGAAGAAGGGAGGGTTGTGTTCTGCCAGCGGGAAACCGACAGAAAGACACAGGAGCTGGGGGGGTAGGAGTCCAGGAAGTCGTTTGCTTCGGCTCATTTTGCCCTGGCAGTATGCTATTCTGTTGGTAACTATGTTACTGGGGTTACAACTTCTGGTCAGCAGCCTTTACTTTTAGTGCCCTGGCTCTTGCTCTGACCCTGGCGACATTTCTGTCTTCTGTTTCCTGAGGCTTATGAGAGGTAACTGATACTGGTTTTGCTAAATCCTGTGTATTTCTACCTCAATGGTTTCCTTAAGTTTGCCCACACTATCAGTCCATTCATTAAATCCCCTTCAGATAAATACTCAGAAGTGGATCATTTAGTTCTAACAGAAACTCACTGATTGCAATTAAAAGGAAATCAAGGGCCAGGGAGATAGCTCTGTGGTCTAAGCACCTGCATGGCAAGCACAAGGACCTGAGTTCAATCCCCTCTACTGCATGCAGTGTGGGCTTATGCCTTGCTGGACACCAAAACTGGGCATGGTGGCCCATACCTGTAATCCCAGCATTGAGAAGGCTGAGACAAGAAGATCACAAGTCTGAGCTGCACAGTGAGATCCTATACTAAATAAATAAATAAATTTAAACATTTTTAAAAAGGAAATCAGGCCTTGGAGAAAGCTCAGGGGTCTTAGCGCTTGCCTACGCAAGCACAAGAACATGGGTTCAGTACTTGGTACCATATGCTGTCCTGGTCCCATGCCAGACACAGAGCTTGCTACCAAGACCAGGCGTGGTGGTGCATGCCTGTAATTCCAGTGCTGAAGGGCTGAAAGAGGGGATCACAAGGAGTCATAGCTGCATAGTGAGACACTGTACCAAATGCATAAAAGCTAAAAATAAAAAAAAAAGCAAATCAAGTGGATACAACTTACAAATTTGAGTCTGTGACCCAAGATTCCTGTCTATGCCATAGGATCAGAATTACTATTCCCCACTTTACAGGTGGGGAAATCTTTGGTAAGTCAGATAAGTCATAAAATTAGTGAGTTCCACAGCAGTGACTTGTGCTCAGTGATTCTGATGCAGGGTGTATGGTTGGTGTTCTTTTCAATATACTAAACATACCAAAGCTAAGAAAATCATCATTCTCTTCATACCAGAACAAATCCTGACAGTGTAAAGCATTGACTGATCAGCCCGTTACCTTCTTTACTATTCTAAGACCTCTTTCTTTTTCAGATTTCTCTCTCTCTCATTCAGCGACTGTATGCCTTCAAGATCTCTTAAGAGTGGAAAGAAAAGACAGGATAATCTTCAAAAAGGAAACATATATTCATCCAGCAAGAACTTTACTTACTCATCGGAGACTGCTAATGCTGCATGTCAAATACTCTTTGGGTTTCAGCAAGGTAGACACTGATGTTCACGGTGCCAAGCCCGTGGATACTGGTAGGAAAAATGGGCTCTAATCCTACAGATACCCTCAGTTTGGCTTCTCCAGTTCCAGTTTCTTTTTCAAAACTTTTCAGGGATGTGTCACAGATAAGCTTACTATTTCCTTTACTTACTGACTTATTCAAGAAAAGGTGTGTAGCAATGGCAAATAATTTTGTTTGATTATTGCAGACAGAATAATCTCTTTCTGTGTGTTCGTTGATCTGGGAATTACTGCGCAGTGTTTTAAAGTATGAAGTTACTGGCTCTGCCATTGTGTCTGGCAAGAATGCTACCTGGTTAGACCTACTTCCTCATGCCTGGCCCTGTCACACACATTTGAGAAATAGATGTCTTCTGCAGTCATTTAAATTTGTGGATAGTATTCTAAGCCTACACCAAAGAGAATCTTTCCTTTTTAGCAAATGATTTCCATTGCTGTGCAAAGAATAAGATTTTAGAGTTTTTTTTTCTTCAGTTTTGAAATTTGCCTGCAAAAAGCCTATAAGTACTTTTCATTTAAAATTTTTATTCAAGTATAAAAATAGCACAGGGCTGGGGAGACAGCTCAGCAGCATAAGTGCCTACCTGGCATGCACAAAGTCCCAAGTTTGATCCCCAGTACCATAAAAAAGTACAAAATGCTAAATGTATAGCCCAGATTTCACAAAAGAAACATCTTGATTTAAATACCATAGCTATAAAAAAGCAATTTATATGCATATGTGGAAATTTTAAAATGAAACTCATTTGTACAATTAACACATCTAATAGCTATAATGATGAAAACTTATCAAGATGTAAAACCTGCCTGTGTCCAGGGGCCCCCTTGGGATCCTTTTCCAGTCACTCAGTCTTTCTTCAAGGATAATGATGGCATTGGTATCTATTGGAATTGGTGGGTTTTGCCTGGTTTGGACACGGTATAAACAAAGTCTGTTTTAGCCACTTTCGTGTCAGGCTTTATTTCCTCAGTTTATACCTGTGAGTTTTATCCATATCTTTAGTCTAGCAAAATTATTCTAATTATAAGATAGCATTTATTTCATTTTTTATTATTGTGTATAATACATAATGAATATACCCATCATGAGGAATGGGTGCATGCACACATCACTGGTCTCTTGGCTTGTCCTCTGGACGTGTCCTCCACATCCCATCTCCCTCCATCCCTAGACCTTCCCATTTCCACAGAGTCCATCTTCCTATCTCCTAGCATCTGTTTTTTTTTTAGTTTGTTCTTTAAATTATTTATACTTTGAGTTTCTCATATAATAAAAGTCATGATAGCCAACCCTCTGTATCTGATTTATTCCACTTAGCATTGTGGTCCGAAGGTGCATCCATTTTCTTGCAAAGGACTCAATTTTATGGCTACTTTTAACTTTTGTTTTATATGTTTATGCATATTTTCATCCTTTTAGATGTTACAACATTTTGATTGAAGGGGGATAATTATATATGTAAAACCCCCTAAGACAAAACACAAAGAAACTCTTCCATGTTAAACTCAAAACAAGGCCATGTCACATAG
>NDGN011122231.1:0-10737 GCA_002564285.1 Tympanoctomys barrerae | reverse complement strand
GTGGAACTGGGGATTGAACTCAGGCCCTTGTGCTTGCCAGGAAAGCACTTATTCTACTGAGCCAACTCCCCAACCCCTATCATACTCTTTTATCTATTAATTATATGTCTGGAAATTACCCTAGGGAATTAATTTTTTAAAATGTCAATTTATCAACACTCCCCATACTAGATACATAAAAAATAATAATTTATCAAGGCAGTATTATTTATAGTAAAGATTTTATTCAACCAAATTTACAAAATTAGGGAATCATTACGGAATTTGTTATACAGCCAAGTGAAGAAATATTAAGTATCCATCAAATTATGTTCATATAGATGTTTAAATAGCATAAGTAAATGTTCCTGAGATTTTAAATGTAAAAATGGCCAATGTACATAGTTATACACGTAAGTGATTATACTCATGCACAGGTTATGCATGTGTATCTTATGTGAGGGAATTTATCGAAATGTTATTTTTATGAGTACATTTTGAGTATCTTTATATTTTCTAGACTTTTATATATTACCTTTAATTAAAAAATAGTTGTTTTAAATGTCAAAAAGAATCAGGAAATAATTTAAATTTTTTTAAAAAGTAATGAATAATAAGGATTAGGCCACTAAAAGATTCTAAGAAAATAACTTTATCAAATAAATTATGAATATGCATAAGGATACCACCAAAAATCTCTTCCAAAAGACAAACCACTCTTTCTTTACATTGCTGGAGAGAAGAAGACAGATAGAAAACAAAACAAAACGTAACAGAGCTGATGGACAAGCACAAAAACATCACAAGTTAATACTGCACAGAAAAGTCAATTCTTTAAGTCTAGTAACTAGACAAAGAAAAAGGGCTATCATCTAAGGCCAGCACTACTTCTATTATATAAAAGTAGTAAATAACTGCAATAACTAACATAAAAAAATAAAATAATTTTCTTTTCAGGTTATTCTAAGACTAACTAGTAACTATCAAATCATAACAAATTTTACCTATCCTACCCCAGACAGTTAAAACACATGTTTAAGCTGTCTAATTATCATATATGCAAATTGTAAAATTCACATGCTGACTGTACAAACTATATTAATTAGTAATAGTAATTTATAACATTTTTCCTTTAACTTTTTATTAATGTCTGTTTTCTGCTCTAAATGCTTCATAATGAATTCCACTGAAAATGGCTTGACCAAAAAATCCAAAGTCAATAAAAACATGAAGGAAAGAGCAGAAAAGTTATGGTTACAATATGTCTGTTATATAAAACCAAGAATTCATTTAACAGTAGTGATCTTTATGCATAGCAGTGATACAGTGCTTATCAATTAACCAGAAAGCATAGTTCCAAATTGTTTGGCATACAGACTATAACAACGTAAAAATCCTCACAAAATAGTTTTTCCTATTTTATAACATTGCATTTTAAAATAATAGTAACAAGGGGCTGGGGAGATGGCTCAGTAGAATAAATGCTTGCCTCGCAAGCGCAAGCGCAAGGGCCTGGGCTCAATCCCTGGTTCTGCAAAAATAAATAAATAAATGAATGAATGAATGAATAAATAAATAAATAAAATACTAATAACAGCTTAAGAAACCACACTATATGCAAAATAAGATGAAATCAAGTCACTCAAAGTGGAAAACAATGTTCTACGTACTTAATGCATGCTCAAGAATTTCATCTGAAAACAAAGCCCCTTGATATCTGCCTGAAATTATAGTGCACAGGATATTAACCTAGTCCTTAATAAAATCTAGTTCATCATTCCAACAAATATCTGAAATAAGATGATGTTTCCATAAGTGTGGGTACCATTGCAACTAATTTAAGAGGAAAGGAAATAGTTCCTAATCCATGTGACTTTAGGCTACACTAAATTGGAAATGTGATTTAGTTTTAGCTTTGAATCATGGCTTCAGTTTGGCAAAAACCATTGTGTTACCTAGGTGAAAACCCTCAAAAATTTACATTAATTTATAACACTTTTCTATTGATGAGGACCAGGAAAAAGAAATTCAATTAATCTCTGGAAGAATCCTTGAGACTCAAAACTAGTAAAGAACAAACTGATTAATTACTTCAAGGTATTGCCTAAAAGTATATGCTAAACCATGAATCATAATGTAATTTTCCAAATAGGCAGACAGACAGTACAATACTGAACTGCACAGAACAAAGCATTCTTTGGAGAAATAGTAATACAGACAAGGAAGAGTAGCCACTAACTCATTAACAGAGAGGAAACGAGGAATAGGCAATATTTTTTTAAAAGTAAAGAATGTATTTTGAGTTTACAACACTATTTTGAGTTTACAGCAGCAACTTTCTGCCTTAAAACTTGAAGTGCTAAGTCTCTGAGCCAATGCACTTTAATCATTTATTCTGTACTGTCATTAGCTCTCTCCAGCACTTACAAAAATGGCCAGATAAAAAATGAAGGGATATATGCAGCATGTGTAAACATTCCAAATAATGATTACATACCACTTGAATTCTTATCCTGGTATTCCATTTATCATTTTTACCTCAAATAAAAATTAAAAAACTATATGGGACAAAATCATCTTATGAAGATCTTCATTCTTTTTTTCTCATATAATTTCCCAATTTTTGGTGATGTGCACATTTTCTGTCTATAACCCTTTTTTAAGTCAAGAAGTTCTTAGGAGGCACTCACATAAAAGACGATTTAGGGAACTGAACACTACAAAATAGTCCATTAATTCTAGCCTGTGTTTTTGCTATAGCAAAGACAAAAGAAACGTACAATACTGAGATCAGATTTATTAATACTGAACTAACATATGAAGTACTAAAAAGAAAGACAATATAAGGGTAGCACAACCCCTGGAAATACAGCTAATTTCCCATTCTTCCGTTACTTTTGTTTGTTTGTTTGTTTTAATTTTGGTATCCCGGGATCAAAATCAGGACCTTGCACTTGCCAGCCACGCACTTAAGCCACCAAACTATCTCCCTGGCCACAGCTAACTTTCATAAAAACCAGAGCAACAATGACAGATAATTATGAAGTTAGTAGTGTAATACTCGACTGCATCCAATACAAGAAAAAGTATTTTACCCAGTAACAAATAATAATACAGCAGTTAACTCTTACTGATATTTCCCATGTGATCAATTCTAATGGGTTATCCTATTAAACACACAAAATGCTTTGATTGACATAATACTATTAGTCTTATTTTACAAATGTGAAAATCAACCCAATGAGAAGTTAAGTAAATCAACTAAGTTAACGAAACAAAAGCAAAACTCACTGAGATTTCCTGTTAAGTGCAGGATTAGATTTCTCAGGCATTTTTATGATGAACTCATTGGTAATCATGAAAGTAAAACAACGCAGTGTGAGGTGGGGTTCTCAACCACTTTTCTGATCTCCAGTCTTTCTTGTTCTCATTCAGTCATATGCACCAATAGCCCTGATCACAATACAATGAAAAGCTGAGGTGGCAAAATAGTCCAGCTGGTCCTGATACACCTACTAAGGAGGAAGAAGTAGCAGCTCCACCTTGAGAATCTCACAGTGCTCATCTACACCTTTATTTTAAGCAATACTACCTCTATCTCCACCCAAATCTTGCTGTGGTTCCCAAAGAAGGGTTCTGTTTGTTTGTTTGTGACAATTATTTAATTATTTAACTAAGCGGTCCAGCCTGCCCTTAAACTAGTGATTTTCCTGCCTCAGTTTCCTGAGCACAGGGATTATAGGCATGCACCACCATGCCTAGCCCAATGATTTTTAAATAAAATGTACGTTCAAATGTTTTGTCACATTTCTCTCAGGCAGTACCCATGAAGAAAGTCACATAGTTCAGTATCCACTCAAAGAAAAACGAATAAAAAATAATGGATGTTATTTTTTTCTCAGGTTTTATCTGTTTTATTCAGCAGCAGTAATGATTTTATCTCATATTCCACCACCCTAAAAAAATTTCAGAAGGATTTTTTTGGAGGACAGCTATGAAATTATCATTGACATTTTAATTAAAAAAAGAAATGTATGTAGAACAAATAGGACATTTCCTATAACAGTCTGTAGTGGCTGCTCATTGCTTCTTTGTACAGTCTTGGTAAATTATGCAGGTTTTCACTAGACACAGCAGCTGTATTTCACTGTCTTCAGTAATGTAATCTACATTTATCACTATTTTAATTAAGCAGATTCTTAATTTGGTACTCTCATTGCAAAGAAAAAAATCAGACTCCTTTTTTTGTAGGAAGTATCTTGTCAGTCTTAGAAGCTATAGTTCAATTTTAAACATGTTTCTTATTGCAACTGGCCATTGTTTTAAAAATAATAATTATATTTTGTTTCTAGAGTTCATTTTTGTAGCAGAAGCTTAAAATGCTGATTCCTTTTTTATAGAAGAAGGTATTTTTGTGGTTCTCCATTTTAATTCCAGTGATATACTAAAAGGAATGTGGCTTATCATATTATTAAACTCAAAGTTACTAAAAACACCTAGTAATAAAACAAATTAGAACTTAAAAAGAAAAACAATGCATTACATGTTGACAAATGTTAAATGTGTTTGTTGATTATTTTTATCACTGGGTCATCTAATATGTCTGTGTTTAAATCTATGTATAATATTGTAATTGCTTTTAATCATTTTTTTTTTTTTTTGCAAAACTGGGGATTGAACTCAGACCCTTGCACCTGCCAGGGAAGTTAATCATCCTGAAGGTGATATTTTGTTGACTTATTTCCTCTTACTTGTAGCCCAATTTGTGTAATTCTTAAAAAATTGAGTACACTACAATGTGCTTATTTTAAATAGTTTGTTAAAAAAATTGCTTTAATACTACAGGGCTGCATTCAAAGGTGGGTTTTTACACCTGTAGTATGTTCAAAAGTTCTGTGTACAATGCACATTAACTGAGCACCTGCTAAGTACAAAGTACAGAATTAGATACCAAATGCCCAGAGTACAAAGAGTGTTAGCTATCAATAAACATACCTATAGAGTGCAATACCAAGAGCTTTTAAACTTTGTTTCTTCAAAAGAAAGGGACTCTAGGCCTCTATCTCTACTTCAATCAGATTAAAATCCACTTTCATTTATTTTATAAACTAGTACTTTTCAAAGGTGATGGAGAAGACAAAGCTACTTAGAACACAGGTAAATGAAAAAATTATCCAAACCTCTGACTGATATTCTAATAGAAAAATTTAAAACCTCTGGTCTTTCCCATTTATATTTTATTTATTATCAATTTTTACATACATATTTCCTAATATTGGTTTGAGTAAATGTCTACTAAAATAAAGCTTAAAGAGATGGCCTGTTTAAAACATTTGGGAATGAGGTCTGTAAGCAGTTGAAAGCAAATGCACATCTAATTTTATCATTCTACATTACTGAGGAATGCTGTGCCAATACTCATATTCAAATAACTCAGTAGAAGTTGCCAGATAGAATTTTTTAAAAATCTACACTACAGTATATATATTTCACATATCAGAATTTTCTCCTATACAACAAAGTCATTTGCCCTTGTACTGTAATACTTGAAATAAAGTTATCAGTTAAGCATTTAGGATAATCTAGTTAACTGATAAATACAATTTTAATACCTCAAAGGCTAAAAACCTCAAAGGATAAGCTATTTTACTCCCATTTTACAGATTTGACAGCAGGCTCAGAGGCCTGGATATGTGTTTAACAGCATATAGTGAATACATGGAGAAATTAGAACTCAAGTTCATATTTTTTACTGAAATATTTTCAGTAGCAAATTAAACTAGATCCATGCAATTTTTATCTATTAGATACGATGCAACTTTTATTAATCAATAATTTCCCATTTAGTTGTATTTTTTAATGCAAAATTTGACTATGGACACACATAATTAAATAGGTAACCAAAGAAGAGAGGAAGGGAAATCTAAAATTTAAATCAATGCTAATGAATGACAAATACTTCAATCATTGTGTAACTCCCTTGGATTGAATTTGAATAATGCCTTGTATAAAGCCTGGGTTATCCAATTCAGATAAAAATAAAAGTTAAATTCTAGGCAGCCGACTAGGTTCTAATTAAATAGAAGAAAAAAAAATACAAAGGAACTAAAAAAAAATTTTAGACACTCTTATTTGAGCTCAGCTACAAAAAGATATTTCATGAAGGGACAGTACTGATTGTAGGATTTCTTCAATCTCAAATTACTCTGATGAATGTCTGATAAAACTTGAGATTTACCACTGGGTAACAAGAGGTAGCCAATAATTTTAAATGAAAACTCAGAATGGTCTTTTGTTTCCTTTGTTTAAAGTAAAGCCACTAGAGAAAAACAAGATTGTCTACTTAGGAAAAAAGGGTCTCTTGTCTGAGCAAAAATTAAATTTAAATATCCTGCTTCTTACCTGAATATTCCACAGCAAATACCTCTATTTACTGTTCATTAAAATACCATAGAGGGCACTGTTGCATCAGCTTTGAAGCTTTACAATAGAAGCCTAAAAAAAGAAAACTGTCTATAATGTAATTTCCTTAAAGGGTCAAATGCATGGAAATCTACTAAGGCTAATACAAAGAAAAAAAATGTTACATTTTTCTAAAATAGGCCACACTTCAATAGGGGGGGGAAAAAAAAAGAAAAAAGCCTTAACAAAAACAACTGTCAAATTGAGAACACTGCACTGCACACATTTTGCATTTTCCTTTGTAGTGCTTTCATGAGAAAGGTAACTAATCATAGCACCACCTTATCCATTGGAAACAGCACCCCACTGCAGAATCCTCTTCATAATCAATAGGAAAATAAATGTGGCACCTTATATAAGCCTTCCATAATTCTATCAAGAAAGAGAATACCAGTCTGTTTGCGTACTTTTATCTGAAAGGCAAATTTCATTTGTCCCCTCTTTGGGTAAAATGACAGCTACTGATCAATCACTCTCACATGAAAGTAAACACACTGGGGGGAAAAGAGTCAAAACTGAAGAATGAAATCCTCACCTTCTTAAATATAAATTAAGAAAGTAGAAAGATTTTCCTCATAGACATACATTTTGAACTTCGGTATAATATAAAACTACAATGTAAAATAAATAAATTACATACTACAACTACTTTTATAAATGGTGTATGGATAACATTCAATTAAACATTCATATTTTGTTCTCTTACATCAATCTTGCTATATTTCTTTGAAACCAAATATAATTAAGTATGGTATCAAAGATTTTTATAAATATACACGCTTACAACATAACACTGAAGATTTTTGTACTGCCACTAAATTTCTCCCCTTGTTTATTCACAAGAAATTTAATTTTTATACTATAAATAATATAAATGTGAAAGGGTAAAGTTATTCCTATTTGGTAATTAAAAATAATGTCCTGAATCACTGAATCTCTTTAGAAATACATATATATGAGCCATAAGAATTGCAAAACGATGGCCCAACAAACTGGAGGTATTATATATAACAAAAAAATAAGATACTCCAATAACACAACATCAAATCATATCAAAACATAACAGATCAATATTAACACAGGCACTAGCATAAAACTGAGGTTTCTTGTACAAAATCTCAAATTACCTAGAAAAACAGTAGACAACCAGCTTTGTCATTCTCATACTTCCAACAAGAATGGTACTTCTCTAAAATCAAAGCACAAAATGATGAAAGTATTAAAAATTCTTAAATATGTCAACCTTTTCATAAATCAAAAGGGAAATGGGCTTGAGATAGTATGTAGATTTCATTTTGTTATACAAGTTCCAAGTTAACAAGTTATTTTCAGCCAATAAAAGTCAAACGTAAAGCACTGTTGCAGTCACTAGTACTAATTCTAAGTTATAACTTATTAACTTGACCAAAATGCTACCTTCACACTGCTCCCTTCAAACAACCTTCTGAAGCAAATGGTTGTATGTATGTCGAGTATCTAAATAGCTTCTATAATGCTCTAATAATACACTAAATGTAATAAAATAACCCTGTTTAATGAAAGCTGAATGCATAAACTATGAACCAAATTTATATTTATATAAATGGATTATATAATACAAAAAGATCTGTAAGATCTTCTAGAAATAAATATACAAAATCAGAAAAATTAAATAGGCCTATCTATTCTCACTGATCTGATAAAATAAATGCTTATAACAGAATCAAAATGTTGCTGTGTATTAAGAGGCACTTGCAATTCTAAAGAAATCTAAGTGCCATGAATTGTGAGAAAATTTATATGAAATACTGTTTTTCATCTACCACTAGAATGACTATATTAAAAAAACCCTCAGGTAAAATCTTTTTAATATTCAAGATTTTAACAGGATATTTCAGTTTACTATCACAGAAGCATAACATATTAAAATCAATTTTAGTTAACTCTAATTTATGCAAAGCTTAATTGTGAGCAATAGCTGCTAAAAGGATGCAGCATTGTTGATTCTTATACAAGCATTTTACTTAACTACATTGGATAATCGCAGTGCTCCTAAAAGAGTATAAAAAGCAAAGTGATTAGCAGTCATTACTGTTAATTAGTGCTCACATTACATTCCTTGGTATGAATCTCTTTTAAGTTGAATACATGAACATTTATTTTTGAAGGTTTGCCAAATCTTGCTAAGGTAAGTCTTGGGATAAGCCGTCACCTATCAGTAAGCAAAATGAAAAACAGGGACAGATCAGCATCCAATTAGTATGTCTAAGTTTTTAAACAGGAAAAAGGTTGAGGGGAGTAAGTAAAATTGGAAACTCATACTTTACATTCTACAATCTCTCTGATAAAAGGAGGAAATGTGTGTTTATCAAACTTGCTGTGAGTGCACAGTTCATTTACAGTCCTGTAAACAATTGCCTGGCTGCCCAATTCCAAATACATGTGAAAATCTTGGAGATTCAGAGCATCATATTCAGCAAGCAAGGTCATGCTAGTGATGCCCAGGAAATGGAAAATTAGGAAAATGTGGCAATCAGGGGTTCAGGACCGACCAGAAAAAGCCCGAGGCTGGCTCACAGTCTCCCACCATCAGTCAGGCTGCCTCTGCTTGTTCAGTATTAACACAACAGGGTTGTCAGGGAGTGAAAAGAACTCTATGCACCTAACTGTGACACTGGCGTTCGCATTTAGAAAATGACAGACATTCGTCACAGCAAAAATAAATAAAATAAAATATCTCTCAAACACAGCTCTGAAAAGAAAAACAGGCTTGTCATGAACCTCAAAAAAGAACTGAGGGGATGTGGGACATCCTGTTGATTATCAGGTTTCCTTTTCCCCTATATCACTCTGTGTATTTTAAAATAGCCTCCAAATTTAAATAGAACAGTTTTCAAAAGCAATATACATTCACTGCAAGAAAATAAAAATCCAAATGTGTAAAAATGATATAAACACTACAGTTTATTTATTTATAAACTTAGGGCAGGGTCTATAGGGTCTCACTACGTAGACCCGACTCATAGCGATTCTCCCATTTTTCAGCCTCCCAACTGCTGGGATTACAGGCATGCGACACCACGCCCAACCTCAGTCTCTGTCTCAGCGCGCTCCAGGGGGTCAGGGATGGCACAGCACGCCAGGGATCAAACCCCGGCTGCTGCGCTCTGCCTAAGCAGGTGCTTTAGTCCGCCCAGCTATCTGGCTGGCCCAACATTACAGTTTATACACAAAAATATCTTTCAACTACTTTTATGCATATACTTAGGCAAATACACTTTTCAAAAATGCTATTTCTTTCAACAGAGGTGTATTTTCACAGCTTCATTTTTGATGCCATAAAGCATTCCACTGAATGAAGAGATAATTTAGATCACTTCTAAATCTTCCAACATATCTTTATTTTCTTAAACTCTCCAATGTGGAATTTCTGGGTTAAAAAAGTGTAATTTTTTTTTTTTTAGTCTGATGACTTGTGCCTAAAGGAAGGCAGAACCAATTTAAGGGTTTCTACCAGCACATAAAAGCACCTATACCTCTAAAACCAATACCTTTTCTTATTAGTGCCAAAGGATAGTACTACAGCTTGCATCTATCTGTCCCCCAAAGCCTCAGAGGTGGCTGGATATAAGATGTGCGTTAAGGGTGTTCAATCACTGAATTAGTCTACTCATTTTGTCATAGTATGGATAATGGGAAGGCTCACCGTGGAGTGACATACACCACCCAAAAGGCAGATACCCTAGGTGGATACAAAGGGACAGAAAAAAACTGCAAGCCTGCTGCTGCCTATTTGTTACTTCACTGCTTCCCTGTCGTCTACCTACCATGATATTTTTCTCCTTTGTGATGCCCCTTCTGCGATGCCACTTTGCTTTGGAGCCAGCCAACTATGAACTGAAACTTCCACAAACTTTGAGCCAAATGAAATTTTCTTGCTGTTCACTGTGACTGTTGAGTACTTTGTCTCAAACAAGGAGAAAGAATAACTAGGGCAGTCTGACTGAATATTTCATGTCATTTGATTTTCTTTCTCTGTGAAATACACCTAGACCAATGTCTATTTAGAAACATGGTTTTCTTTTTTATTAATTTTAATGAGAAAAAAATACCAAAGAGACAGTTTCAAAACAGGTTAGGACAGTTCCAATAATTAATACTTTGCATATTGTCGACTTTGTAGTAGTTATTCAAGTACAAGATGCAGTCATGATCTCTTGTCAGAACACTATTAGTACAAATCTTCCTTTTCACTGAACTAAGAGAAAGTAGCTGTATATCTATCCTATTTTGTATATACAGATATATTTTTTTCAC